>NEWO01000245.1:423812-457248 GCA_003013225.1 Phalaenopsis aphrodite | reverse complement strand
TCAATTCTCACATCTTTGAATTGATACCCACATTTCAATTCTCACATCTTTGAATTGATACCCACATTTCAATTCTCTCATCTTTGAATTGATACTCACATTTCAATTCTCTCATCTTTAAATTGGTACCCACATTTCAATTCTCACATCTTCAATTTTTTTCTCACATCTTCGAATTGATACCCACATTTTAATTCTCACATCTTCGAATTGATACCTACATTTCAATTCTCACATCTTTGAATCAGTACCTAAATTCTGACTCTTCTTATCTTTTTGGAATTGATGCTTAAATTTCAATTTCCACCTCGGGGTAAGCACTTGCATACTGATCCCCATCCTTTATAAATCTCTGAAATTTCATAACTCAAAACTCACTCTCTGATCCCCAACGAGAGTCCCTACTCCTTAATTTTAATCATGTGATCATCTGCTAGTATCCCCAACGGAAATAAAAGAAATCACACACACAACTCTACACATACTTCCGGGTCTGTTGACTTAGGAGTTGGTATTGGTTTTTGTTGATCTCGTCGGTCAACGCCAATATGCGCGGTGTGCTTGCCCAGCACACCTCACCTATTGGGGGTCCATTTGTTGACCTCACTTTTGGTTGAGGTTTAGTTTTTCCTCATTAGTATCCTAAGGACTAGCCATAGGACTTTCCTATTGACTATTCTTAGAAAACTAGACATGGAACCGTCACCATTAGAAATTCTACCATCTCCTTTACTCAACTTGAAATTCCATATATATATCCTAACCTAAAGAACTTAGTAGGTGGGTTCACTATGAGGGAAACTCAAGATGAGTCTCCCTTAGGACTGCTGGACCTTAGGGTTAACCCTGGGTGTTGGTTTGGAGCTAAGGCACTCACTACACTCATCTAAACTCATAATCACTCACAACCCTAAACTCAAATTTTTAGCCTAGTTCCCTTGATTTTTTTGGGATACTCATGTAGATGGTCCCCTAAACCTACCAGTCCTAGTGCTATGGTTTAACTAAGACCAGTACATAGAGGAACCAAAATAGGATTTCGTTTGATTCATGGCTCTCTTAGGGTGATTATTTACCCAATCCTATCAAAAATACCCATCTTGGCCTTATACCCCTAAACACTCCCAAATTACTAAAATTACTAAAATACCCCTCCAAATATTCTCAGAAAAACTCAATAAATCCCAAATATTCTCAATTTTATTTTTCTCAACTATCACATGACCCAATTTGGCCAATTTGACTAACTTTAACCAAAACCCCCATATTACCCTTTAAAGGCCAAAATTTTCCCAAATTAAACTCAAATGTCCATCAATTTGATCTCAAGTGACCCCAATTCCAATACTAAACGCAAATTAACTTTTGACATGGCCAAGCTAAACCAAATTCAAGCTTAATTGGTGCATGATTTGAGCCCAATTTTGATTTAGGTCGAAACCCCAATTTTTACCATATGACCTAATCTCACAAAATTGTTAAATTGGCCTTGATCATGCCTCAAGTCCATTTGATTTTGGCCTAAATCCAAAATTCTAAAATTTAGCCCCAAATTAGCTAAGTCCCCAAATTCTACCCAATTGATTGCCTTAACTCCCAAATTGGCTCCCACTTCATGTTGAAAACTCTTCATAGGGTCCCTATTGACCATTTACAACAATCAATTTTAACTTAGCCCAAAGCTAACCGAAGATAGACCCAAGCCTAACCCAACATGACCAAATTGACTGAAATTCAAAATTCCCTCAAATTGGCCCTTTAATTGAGCTCAAAACTACTTCCATCCTTCACCAAAGTTGTTTCTTATGATCTTATACACCAAATGCAACATTTATTGGGGCCAATTGACATGGCTAGCCTAGACCAAACCCAAGATTTGGTCATTTGCACCCACTTGGACCCATGCATTAAATGTGACTTAACCACCCTAAAGTCACCAAATTAACTCCATCACAGCCATTAGTTGGACTTAGTGACAAGTTCAAACACCATGAAATCACCTAAATCAAGCCATGGACCAAAGGTCTCCCAAACCAAGGGATATTATTTCCAAAAATTCATGAGCTTAAGATATCCTTACCAAATTAGGTATTATTGGACTAAATTGCTGTGACATATTCCCCTGGGTTCCCTGAGCTCCTAGCCACCTCCGCCTGGCTGGTCGGCCAGCCTAGTGGCCAGAAAAGCTCAAAACCGAGAGCCACCCTCAGGGCACCAAACCCAAATCAAAGTTAGAGGCCAGCTCAGCCAAACCATTTGATGGAGCTCCTTTGTCCTTCACCTAAGCAACACAATGCACCCAAACTTATGCTTTGAGAACCACCCCATAGCCATTTTTATAAAAAATCACCTCCATGTCCATGGGAGGTGTGCTAAAATTTCCTTTGAGAGGCCTCTCCAAACTTCCCACATAGCTTCCCTAAGATCCCCTCAGTGCATTCTAACCATTTTGTCCCACCAATTCCCATTGTCGAAGCTCAATTTTGATCTTGGAACCTTGTCAGGAACCAGGACAGAGCCCATTACACCTCCACACTCCACCAAACTCAAATTAACTCTACCCACACCTTCAAAACCAAGAAAGAAGCCAAAGCCCCATAAAACCCCCTTCCATAGAGCCTCTAACATAGCTCTGGACCAACACCAAAATCCGGTCGTGATCGAACTCAAACCTAGACCTTACACAAAGACCAGGGACTCAATCCCTAGTCTTCTTGGACCCCAACAAATATGCCAAGACCCTCTAATTGATGCTTCAATTCTCAGAGCAAAGGTATAAAACCTCACCTCATCCCGAGCCTATTTCGATTCTCCATTTAATTAGGCATAATTTAATTTCATGATTACCGTATGGATGTGTTCGTCTCACTTAGACGAGTCCGTAAGATCAAACCTGAGGTGATTTGGTTGAGTCTAGGCTGAGATCTTAGGGTTTTAGTGTGGACTGTCACGAGATCATTCTATAATAGACGATGACGGGGAGTCGTTTGATCAAGCGTGTATCAAATTGATGGAGGAGATCGAGTAGGACGGCGCTTCGGGACATAAACAACTGGCTGAGTCAGTGCTGAGGTGAATGACAGCGTCAAATGGAAGCACGTCGCATGGAGCTTCTGAGCCATCATAGTTTGAGGTGACACACGCGGTTTAAATAGATAAATAGGGTTTTTTCCTATTTATTAAAATACCTCTAACTTAGAAAATTCATAACTTTGTGTAGAAAAATCACAAAAATAAAATAAAAACACCCTCTTTCTTAGTGATTAGAGGAGAACAATATGGAATAAATTTCAAGTCCATTTAATGCATATTTTATTTTTAATTAATTAAACACTGATTTGAATGTTTTGATTCTCCATGCATATTGGCACTTCTCCATGGCTTGAATTTTTGACATGTTGCAGCCTCTATTAAGGGGAACATCCTCTGATTTTGTCAAAGTCAGAAGAGGCTCATAGACAGAGATCCATATTTTTCAAGTTTTTGCACATTATTTTCTTAAAATAATTATGGAAATTAGCATGTTGATTAAAAAATTTCAAGAAATTTTAGAAGGTCCACAATGACGAGAGAAGCTTTTGGAAATAATTTCATGAGTCAAGTCATTTAAAATATACTTAATTTTCATAAACCCTAAATCATTAAGATAATAAATTTTGGAAAATATAAACATTTAAATGACTTGAATTTTGATCACCACCATGGTTCATGATCCACAGAACTCACCAAAAAAATTTCATAATATTTTGAGTACATTTGATAACTTAAGTTGACTTTTATAAACATCATTTTTGGTATTTAAATGATCTTTTTAAAAATCAAAATATAACTCAAAAATTTATAAAAACTTATTTTTTTGAGTTCTCTGGGGATCAGGGGTATTTTCTAAGAATAAAATAATATTTAAAATAAAAACTTAATTTTTAGCTTATTTTTAGTATTTAAATAACTAAAAATCCCTAAAAATCACAAAAATAATAAAACTTATGGAAAAGTTCTAAATTGCTTCCTAATCACTTAGGAACAATTAGAATGTTTTTCCTGATTTTTTAAATAAATATATTGAATTTTAAAGCTTAAAAATAATTTTTAAAGGCTAAAAATGAGTTTTCATTAAAATAATTCCAATAAATCAAATAAAATTCAAAAAATTATAAAATCTTCTCCTCTAAGTTCTCTAATCTTAGGGAGACTTTTCAAAAATAGAAAACTTAATTTTCTCCATTTAAAATATTTTAAATTTAATAAATACTCTAGAACTTAAAATAATTTTAATAATTTAAATAAAATTTAAAAAAATCATGAAATTTTGTCTAAAAGCTTCTCTGGTCCAAAGTTACCTCCAAAAAAAATTTCAAGGGATTAGGATTTACCTTGGTCAAGTTAGGAATTTTCTTTGAAAAATCCTATTTTTGCATGAAAATAATTATATAAATTAAAAATAAATTTTAAAAAATCAAATTTTCTCCTCTGATATATTAATTGACCCATGAATGATGTAGAATAAAAATTCCAAAGTTATTTGGACTGAATTTGTTAAATTATGAAGTGTTAGAGCCTTAGAGGCAAATGTGTAATTTTGGAAAATTAGCCTTAATTAACATTTAGGCCTAAGTTAAAAAGGGAAATGGGTAACCTCTGATCTTAATCAATTTATTTGATGTTTTAAACATAAGAGGTTCATTGGTAGAAACCAACCTCACTTTTCTAATTAAAAAGATAAGTTAATAGAATTCTAAATTAGTAAAACTTGGAAGTTTATTAAAATAAAATGAACCCAGGACTTAAGGGTATGACTTTTGAAGTCAATAATTAGTCAATTTAATACCCCTATTTTGATGTTCAAATAAAATTTAAATAATGAATCATGTTCACCTAAAGCTTTATCTTTTCAAAGCTAATTAAGACACTCACCTAAGTCTTAAGGGCTTAGTAGTGACTTAGATTAAATCAAGTTTCATTTAAATGAGGATTAGAAAAGTAAATATCATTGAAAATTAAAAAATCTTTCAAACACTACAAGCCCAATTAGGGTTAAAATTTGGCTTAGTGTTCCAACAACACTAACTTGCCTTTTTAAGGGTCTTCACACACATAATTCTTAAATTAAATCACAAGTGATAATTACCCTATTCTTAGGGATAATTGAGATATCAATGTTCACTGAGCATTAAGGGTATTTACACATAATAAGTTTAAAAGAACTTGGGATTTTCCACCAGGCAGCGAGAGAGTAGCACGGACCTGTTTCTTTCTCTAGATCTATTGGATACCTCGGAGATCTACTCAACTTAATATGTTTTGTTTGGCAACATCATCCTTAACTAAACTCCTAAGGACCCACCAAGAAATGACATAAGGTTAAGAAAACTACCAAAAATTTACTATTCCTCCTCTCTATAAACTGCCTTAACATGCATTTTAAGCTTCAGGTGGTGGAACGAGAAGACTCGTCATGTACGCTTTTATAGTTTTCAGCGTTGTCTTTCTTGTACTTTCATACTGTACTTTTATATCTGTAAAATTTACATGCTAAACAACGATGCCACCCTGCATGAAAACTAAAACAATCAGAATAGCCACAAAATCAAAACCAAAACCAAAACCAAAACAAAAACTAAAATCAACCAAGATAAAAGTCACCGCCACAACATTCAAAATATAAAACAACTCAAAATTTAATCACAAACATCACACAAAACTACAACTTCAACTAAATTAAGATGTCTCTATCGGATGATCACGAATCCCTCGGAGGAGGTAACCAACGGTTGCTAACAAGGCTTCTCACGGTCTAAATGAAATTATGGAACTCATTAAGTTGAGTTTAGTAAGTTCATTTGGACTAAGTTAATCTAATAGAAAATAGTGATGCCGAAACGAGGGAACCGTACGATCCTAACCAGTGTCCCTCTAATCAACTTAAATATCCCCCTATAAAATTTAAAGAACTTTAACCATAGGGGCACCTGATTTAACATTATAACTTCACACACTAGAAAACTCAAACTCGTCACGGCAAGGAGCTTGGAGCTAGCATTCTGGGCAGCACGACCATCATTAACAACAAAACATGTCTTCCCCAACTAAACCAATCTTCCTTCCATAGAATTAAACAACAAAGTCATAGGTCTTCGAGGTTGCTTGTTTATGCAACATAAATCCTCACCTTATCTTTAGGCCTTGTACAACCCTGCTATACAATATTAGCCCTAACTCGTCTTAAAATTCCAAGGTTTTCGTCTTTCACGACCTAAATCCTCACTTCTTCCAGACTATTTGTTTGATCGTTTCACACGAATGTAAGCCCTAACTAATAAAATTGGCAGGATGAAACATTTAAATTTTTATCCTCAAAATTAAAGCCAAACATTAGAATAGCTTGGGAAGTCACCGAGGTTCTCCTCTGGATCCATGACATATCCTAGTTCTTCCTCCTTTGGTGAGGATTTGAACCAATCCCCTTTCACCCCTCTACGTCCGATCTCATTGAAAATTCCTACCCTTTAAAACTCCTTGAAGATAATATTTCTTGATTTTTATCGAGAGTCTTTTTAGGTGACCTTGGTATTTTAAGATGTAATTAAATGTAGGGGCTTGCCCTTGTAGGAAGTATGTCTGAACCTAGCTTAATATAAACCCTATTTAATTCTTTATATTAAATAGGGGAACTTGTCGGCAAATATAAAGGTTTTGCAGTCTAAACGGACGTAATATATTCTTTAGTTTATTTGATCGAGCCTCATCCTCAAGTCTTGTGTTTATCCTTCGGGAAAGATACAGGATTTGAGGTATAGTGCTCTTTATTTTAAACTATGAAAAATATGGGATCAATTTGATTTCATACTTTTCTAAAACTTTAACGTCCATCCGAAGCGGGCGACGGGATTTCGATTTTGGTGACCGACAGCTTCTTATGAGCAACTCCCCACCAACCTTAAAATAGCTCTGACACCTATCAACTCTCATTTCGAATCAGTCACTACCTTTTGACTCACCCCTTTTGAGGTCGGTCCTTACCGACTTACCCTCTCTTTTTTAGATTTACCATTATCTGTCAACTCTCATTTTAAATCAGTCACTACCTTATGATTCACCACGTTTGAGGTCGGTCCTTACCTTCCGACGCTCTCTTTTTGAGATTGACCATTACCTATCAACTCTCATTTTAAATTACTCACTACCTTTTGATTCACCCCTTTTGAGCTTCGTCCTTACCTTCCAACGCTCTCTTTTGAGATTGACCATTACCTATCAACTCTCATTTTGAATCAGTCACTACCTTCTGATTCACCCCTTTTAAGGTCAGTCCATACCTTCTAACGCTCTCTTTTTTAGATTGATCCTTACCTTTCAATTCTCATTTTTGAATCAGCCCTTAACTTCTGATTCACCCCTTTTTGAGATCGGTCCCTAGCCTCTGACACTCTTTTTTGATTGATCCTTAACTTTCAATCCTAATCCAGGAATCAGTCCTTAACTTCTGATTCCTTTCTTTTCACGGTCGATCCCAAACTTCCGAATCTCTTTTAGAAATAATACCTGATTTTTAAATCCCTTGAGGTCAGCACTTACACACTGATTCCCATCCTCTATAAACTCCTAAAATCACATAAATCAAAATCCACTCTCCAATCCCCAACAAGAGTCCCTACTTCTTGACTTTGATCAAGTATTCACCTGCTATATTCCCCAGCAAAAGCAAATAACACACATAATCCCACACTCCTTCTATGTCTCTTGACTTAGGAGTTTGTTTTGGTTTTGTTGAGCTCGTCGGTCAACACCAATACGCGCAGTGTGCTTGCCTAGCACACCCCACCTATTAGTGGTCCATTTGTTGACCTAACTTTTGGTTGAGGTTTAGTCTTTCTCTTTAGCAGCCTAAGGTCTAGCCATAGGACTTTTGTATTGACTATTCTTAGAGTACTAGAAAAGGGCACCCTCACCATTAGAAATTCTAAACTCTTTTTTACTCAACTTGAAGTTCCACATATTGGTCCTAACCTCTAGCACTTAGTATGTGGGGTCATTATGGGGGAGCTCAAGGAGAGTTCCTATAGGGCTATTTGACCTTTGGTTTGACCTTGGGTGTTGGTCTAGAGCTAAGGCACTAACTTCACTCACAACCACTCACTACCCTAAACCCAGAAATTTTTAACTTTGGTCCCTTTAGCCTTTGGAAAACTCATGTAGATGGTCTCCTAAACCGACTAGCCCTAGGCTAGGGTTTAGCTAAGACCAGTACATTGAGGACCCAAATGAGGTTTCCATTGGTCCATGGCTTACTGTTGGTGGTTATTTCCCCAAGTTTACCAAAAAATACTCAACCTGTCCTTTTGCCCCTAGACTCCTCCAAATTCTAAGTACCCTTGAAACCCTAAATTTGGTCAAAATACCCAAACTAGTTCAAAAATTATTTCAAACCTTTTGAAAATACCCAAATTACCCAAAATCACCAAAAATTGCCAAATTACCAAAATACCCCTTCTTAGCCCAAAATTCAAAAAATTCCAAAATTTCGTAAAAATTTGTAAAATATTCCAAATATTCACAATTTTATTTTTCTCAACTACCATATGACCCAGTTTGGCCAATTTAACCATCATTGATCAAAATCCCCAAATTGCCTTTAAAGGCCCAAATTTCCCCAAATTCAACTCAAATGTCCATTAATTTGATCCCAATATTTCTAAATTTCAATCTCAAACTCCAATTCACCCTCAATGTGACAAAAATAAACCAAATCTAAGCTCAATTGGCCCATACTTTGAGCCCAATTTTGATATAGGTCAAATTTTTGGCACATGACCTAATATCGCCAAATTGAATCCATAGCCCCCTCATTTGGCCATGGTTTATGTTGGAACTCTTTTTAACATTCCTACACATAAATTGACCATCAATTGGCCTTGTTGAAGTCTCATTTTCATTTAATTTCAACTTAAGTCCAAAATCCCCAAATTGCCCCAAATTGGCTATGTCCCCAAATTTCACCAAATTGATTGCTTTAATCCCAAAATTGTCACCCAATTCATGTTGAAAACTCTTTATGGCATTCTAATTGACCATTCTCAATAATCAATTTGGACTTAGCCCAATGGTATCCCAATCTAGACCCAAGTTTAGCCCAACATGCCCAAAATGACCAAATCTCAAAATCCTTCAAATTGACCCTCTAATTGAACTCAAAACCCTTTTCATCCTTCACCAAAATTGTTCCTTACAATAAGTTACACCAAATGAAAGATTTATTGGAAAAATTCACATGGCTAACCAAGCCCAAAAAAAATTTTTGGTCATTTGCTCGCCCATGGACCCATGCACTAAGTGTGGCCTAACCACCCCAAAGTCACAAAATTAATGACCCCACAGTCATTAATTGGGCCCTAAGATTGAGCCAAAACTCACCTAACCTAGGCTAAGTGAGACATGGACCAGTGGTCCCCTAAATTAAGAGATTTGATTTACATATTTGCTTAATCTTAAGATCTTTTTGCCAAAACTAAACCTCAGCACATTAAATTGTTAAGACAGATTTCCCAGGGTTCTCTGAGCTCCTAGGTACCTTCCCCTGCCATGGCCGGTCAGCCTAGTCACCGGAGAATCCAAAATCAAGAGCTACCCCCTCTTAAACTTCACCAAATTCAAACCTAGAGGCCACCTCACCCAAATGAGATGTTGGAGCCTCTGCCCTCCACCTAAGCACCACATTGCACCCCCCCCCAATTGGCCATGACAGCCACCCTTATCAATTTTTATAAAAGCTCACCTCCACGACCATGGTGGTAGTGCTGAAATTTTCTCAGAGAGAGCTTCCCAAATCACTCACAGAGCTTCTTTGGATCCCCACTGTGGAAGCTCAGTTTTGAGCTTAAACTTCTTTCTAAGCCCAAGAAAAAGCTCAATCCACCTCCACAGTCCACCAAAACTAAATTACTTGTACCCACACCTTCACAACACTGAAAGAAGACAAAGCCTCATCAAATTCCTCTTCCACAGAGCCCTTAGTATAGACTTTGATCAACACCTGAAATTAGCCTAGGTTGAATTTGGGCCTAGGCATTTCACCATAACCAGAATCTCAATCCCTAGCCTCATTGGACTCCAACAAGCGTGCCAAGCATCTCTGATTGAAGCTTCTCTTCTCAGAGCAAAGGTGTTGAACTCATCCTCATCCCAAGCCTCTTTTGATTCTCCATTTGCTTGGGCTTAATTTCATGGCATCTTAACCATATAGATATGTTCCTCTTGTCTTGACAAGCATTTTTTAAAAAAATTCATTCAATTTGGTTGAGATATGAGGAAGATATCATGCCTTGAAGATGGACGGTTCTCGGGCTAGGCCATTGGGGACAAAGACGGAGTACCATTTGATCGAGCGTGTATCGGATGAATGGTCAAGATGAAGCCGGACAACACTTCTTTACATGAACTGCGAGATGTGTGGCTTCTAGCGTGGATGGCAGTGTCAAATGGGAGTGCGCCGTGTGGAGCTTCGGAGCTGCCTAGGATCTAGTCAGCATCGCGCATTTAAATAGATAAATATGGATTTAAAAAAATCAAAAAAAGTCCCCTAACTTTAAAAATTCATATCTTGGTGTAGAAAATTTACAAAAATAAAATAAAAATACATTTATACTCAATGAACAGAGGAGAACAATGTGGAAATAGTTTGAAGTCCATTTGATGCATGTTTTATTTTTAATTAATTAAACACTGTCTTGAGTCTTTTGATTCTCCATGCATATATGCATTTTACGATAGCTTGAATTTTTGGCTTGTTGAAGCCTCTGTCAAGGGGAACCTTCCCTCATTTTTCCAAAGCCAAAGGAGACCCCTAGACATAGATATATATTTTTCAAGTTTATGCACAATGTGTGCTTAAATTAATCATAATAATTAGCATATTGCTTAGAAAAATCCAAGAAAATTTTGGAAGGTTTACTAAGACCAGAGAACTCTTAGGAAAATTTTTCATGAGCCAAGTCATTTAAAATGCACCTAATCTTCATAAATCTTAAATCATTAAGATAATTAATTTTGGAAAATATAACAATCAAAATGACTTGATTTTTAATCTCCACTATTTTCTAAGATCTATAAAACTCTCCATAAAAATTTCAAAGCATTTTAAGTACATTTGATGGCCTAAATTGATTTTTCAAGGTTAATATCCTTTTTGACACTAAAATGATTTTTTAAAGATCAAAATATAACTCAAAAAATTATGAAAACTTGTTTTTTGAGTTCTTTGTGATCAAGAGAATTTTATAAAAATAAAATGGTATTTAAAATAAAAACTTCATTTTTAGCCTATTTTAAAATTTTAAATAATTCATAAAAATCACAAAAATAATAAAATTCATGAAAATGTTCTAAATTGTTTTCTAAGCACTTAGAGATAATTAGAATATTTTTTCTGATTCTATAAATAAAGTTATTGTATTTTGAATATTAAAAATAATTTTTAAAGGATAAAAAATGGATTTCCACTAAAATAATTCCAATAAATAATTAATACGCTTTGAGCTTCTCATAGTTCTTTGAGCTTAGGAAGATTTTTCAAAATGCAAAACTTAATTTTCCCCATTTAAAATATTTTATACATAATAAATACGCTATATCTTAAAATAATTCTAGTAATTCAAATGCAACTCAAAAAATCATGAAATTTTCTTCAAATAGTTCTTTGGTCTAGGTCTACTTCTAATAAATATTTCAAGTGATTAGGCTTCGCCTTGGTCAAGTTAGCAAATTTGCTTTGAAAAATTCTATTTTTGCATGAAAATAATTATATAAATTAAATTAAATTTTGAAAAATAACATTTTCTATTCTTATGTCTTAGTTGACTCATGAATGAGGTAGGATAAAAATTTAAAACTCATTTAATTTGAATTTAATAAATTATGAAGTGTAAGAGTCTTAGGGGCAAAAGTGTAATTTTAGGAATTTGACCTTAATTAACATTTAGGCTTATTTCCAGGAGGGAAATGGGCAACCTCTGAGCTTAATTAACTTGCTTGGATGATTGAAATTAAAAAGGGATTAATTGGTAGAAATCAACCTCACTTTCCCAATTAAAAGGACAAATTAATAAATTTCTCAAAATTATTAAAATTTGGAATTTTATTAAAATTAAATGAACCTAGGACTTAGGGGTATGACTTTTGAAGTCAATAATTAAAAAATTTAATACCCCTATTTGATGTTCAATTCAAATTCAAATAATGAATCATGATCACCTAACTTTTTAACCTTTTCAAAATCAATTAAGGCACTCACTCAGGTCTTAAGGGCTAAGTAGTGATCTAAGTTAAATCAAGATTGATTAAATGATGATTAAGAAAGCAAACATAGCTAAACTTTAACACCTTTAAAACACAACAAGCCCAATTAGGACCAAAATTTGGCTAAGTGTTCTAACAACACTAGCTTGCCCCCTTTAAGGGTCTTCATTCACATAATCTTCAAAATTAAATTACAAATGATAATTACCCTACTCTTAGGGATAATTAGAAAATCAATGTTCATTGAGCATTAGGGTGTTCATAGGGTGAATTATTAAGCAACATAATAAGTTTAAATGAGCTCGAGACCTTTCACTAGGTAGTGAGAGGGAAGCATGGACATGTTTCTTCCTCCTAACTTGTTGGATGCCTCAAAGGTTTACTAAACTTAATATACTTTGCTTAATAAAATCATCCTTAATCAAACTAATAGGGACCCACCAAGATATGACCTAGGGGTAGGTAGGTCGCCAAAACTATACTTTCTTGCTTCATATAAAATGCTCTGACATGCATTTTAAGTTTCAAGTGGTGGAACGAGAAGACCCGTCAGGTACGCTTTTTATAGTTTACAGTGCTGTCTTTCTGGTACTTTTTATACTTGCAAAACTTGAATGCTAAACAATAATGTCACCCTGCATGAAAACTAAAACTATCAGGATAGCCACAAAACCAAAACCAAACCTAACATTAAAATCAACTAAGATAAAATTCACCCTCACAACATTCAAAATATAAAACAACTCAAAATTTAATCACAAATATCACACAAAACTACAACTGCATATGAAATATTTTCCTTTCCTTTATGTATAATTTCCAATGAAATGTTAGATCTCTTTACATGTTTTTGTCCGCACATTCTGAATTTTTTTTTTCCCAGATATAAGAGCCATCTATGTCTCCTATTCATGTTTTTTTTATCTCTTGAGAAATCATCATAATCCCTACGTAACTTATTTCAATATTTTTAACCGTAAATTTAATAAAATAAATGGAGGGCAGTAAATTAGATGCATTGTGGATCAACCATACACACACACATATACACAAATGCATGTAAGTTCAATGAAATTAAAATTCTATTTTATGAGCACTAACGTACATTTTAATTTCTTAGAAGGATATTTGGAAGGTTTAGCCATATTTAAGATACTTTGCATTACTTTCTTTTCAACTTACAGCACATAAATCATGGTGTGGGAGCCCAGTGCCTACCAGCTGCATCACAATCACGAGAAGGATGCATCTCAAAATCTTGTCCCTTAAACTAATCTATGGCATCAAAACAGGCTTAAAATATATAATGATGGCCTAATTAAGCCAAATCGATCCAAATCTCCAACTAACCTCATAATATAATTCCTTAATCTTTTTATATGCAAACAGCCATGGCTTAATCATACATCTTAATTATTAGTTAACCTTTTAATTATTAATACTTACCGACACCTAAACCTTTACATCATACAGGAGCAAGCGTGCACGTGCTCTGACAACCATATGATATTCAAAAGAAGCAAGGGCGCACAAAGCTCTGCTAAATATTTAACTAATTTTAAATCTTACATTATATACAAGCACAATTATTTTGATAGGGCGTTAGCAATGCGCCTAACATAATGCATGACAAAATATATATANGAGAGAGAGAGAGAGAGAGAGAGAGAGAGAGAGAGAGAGAGAGAGAGAAATATGTATATGTATATGTATATATGGGATTTGAATTCAGTTATTTGGCTCTATGGCTAGCATATTGTTGGTATCCTTGCTGTCAATAAGGATTAATTTTGCATTCATTGGTGAGAGTATGAATCAAATGATTTTGGTAGGCATAAGGCCTGATTGGAATTATTTTTATTCTAGTCTTAGTAATTTTAATTTTAGTTTTTAAAATATCATTGATATTTTTATTTTTTTATTTTTAAAAATAAATCAGTTTATTCACATTTGCCTGTCAACCATTGCTGGTCGTTTTTGGTGCTAATCGGTGACCACCAAAATAAAATAAAACAAAATTCATTTTAAATTAAAATTTAAATAAATTAAAATAAAATAAAAACACAAAGGTGATCCCTTTTATACATAGATCATTTGATCCTTTAAATTCCTTACCCACAATCGATTTCTATTTTTAATTTTTAACCTATAAGCACTAACTGTTAGTTTTCTTTGTTAATCATATTTGAATAACGATGAAACTTGTAACTTATTTCTAGCGCATAGTTTAGTCTGGTTTATGAGACACATTTTGGTGAAGCTCGACTATATAGGAGTATTAGTGTGCACTTAGTTTCCTTTTTGTTTTTGAACAATAAATTTCTTTTTCATCCGTAACGTGAACTTCATAAAATTATTTAGCTATATTAGAGATTTTAACACTATCAATTGGCCCCAAAAATAAGAAGTCACTGTGAAGGCGCATATGAAGACTAATCAACACCAAATCAAAGTAAAAGTTGCAGCATGTATTGAATTCGTAAAATGTCTCGTAGGGCTAAGGTGAACAATCATCCAATGTATGGAAATTAATGTTCCACAAAGCCAAAGGAATCAAGCAAAATCATAATCATGAGCACCTCATTCCGAATTATCATAGTATGTAGAGGTACCGGGCTATCAGCATTTAGGCAGAACATATATATCGTGATATATTT
Source organism: Phalaenopsis aphrodite (assembly GCA_003013225.1). Classification (NCBI taxonomy): domain Eukaryota; kingdom Viridiplantae; phylum Streptophyta; class Magnoliopsida; order Asparagales; family Orchidaceae; genus Phalaenopsis; species Phalaenopsis aphrodite. The sequence goes on along the minus strand of NEWO01000245.1, from coordinate 442,300 downwards.
TTTTCAATTTACTTCAAGACGCAATGTGGCCCAATTCAATAACTACTTGTATTTTGCTCAAACTGCATGTAGTTTCATCACAATTGAGGTACATAAACAGTCGAAACTAGGATCATTACACCTAATTAAGGCTAAAAATATGCAACTATTATTGTATGTGTATGTATATATACGTACTTCTAACCTAGCTCGCCCTAATGAAAGCGACTAGCAAGTAACCCAAGTAAAGAACAAACAAATATATAGTAAAGAACAACCATCACTCGAAGAATCATAAATGATAAAAAAATAAACATGCACGAAGCTAGTGAGCCTGGCTTTGAGCTCCTTAGATTCTATGCGCATAGGAAGCACATATTTACAAAAAGCCTTATAAAATATTTTTTTTCATCCATTTCAACTAAAACAGACGTATAGTTAGAATCAAAACAAGAGAGAGCACCACAACATTAGACTTTACAAAAAGCTCACATTCATTAGTTAAATTGGCTTAAAGCAGAATTCAACTTCTTTGCAACATCTTCCACTGTGATGAAGCAACCCACTTCAACCTAGGAATATAAAATAAAAGCAAAAGTGTTTGTTATAAACCTAGACATTTATTTATCTAAATCCATGCAATCTGGCATATAAAGGTACATCATATATAAAAGAATTTCATGCACTTTGTTAATATTATTAGCATTAATATTAAATTATTAACGTTGATATAGAACCTAAGAATAACTTGATGGTCTATTTTGATCAATTTTCACAATTTTAATAAAGTTCAATTATTGATTAAATTTGATAAAAAATGATAAGCTTATAACTTTCCTTAATAAAACATTGTTTAACCTATTTATTTGTAAAATTGATTTGTTTATTTTATTCCAAGTTATAGTATACATGCTCAGGAAGTTATATTTAAATTGATCATTATCACTTCTTAAAACTGATGAATATTTCTATCACACAATCTAGACAATTTATTATGATGTCACCTTTGCAAATTTATTGTATAACCAAATTGAGTATAAATCTTATGAGATTTCATATCTTATTAATTTTCTTGGTGTATATAAAGGTGAATAGTTTTGATTTTTTTTTAATACTCTATTACTTAAAATAAACTAAAGATTCCATGAAATGTATCACTATAACATGCAAATAAATGATAAAAATATGCTGCCTTTATATGATTCATTATTAAAATATGTTGCTTTTACAAAAATGATTAATTAGATTCTTATTTAGCAATAATCCTAATAAAACCCACAAAGTTACCAAAAATATGGGATGAAATATATTATATAACAATTCTCTTTCTCATAAGATGAACCCACATTAAAACCAATCAGAAGCTTCAAGCACATAAGGGAAATACTTTTAACACACAAAACCTAAAGATAATATATATTGAAAATATGTTGACTTAGAGTATGTGGAAATGCTTTAACATATACTAGTAATAGTGGACTAATAATGTAACTTTTTAATAAAATCATGAGGTTAAACATGTGTTGATTTGATTCAATATTAATAAAATAATTGATTTTTTTCATGTACCATAAAAGAGATGTTGACAGTTTGTTAGTTTCAATGGATACAAATAACATTTATCATTGATATAATAAAAAAAATACTGACCTATATAAAATTTTGATGATATCTAGTTATATTGTTGTATTATAAATATACCTATGAGTCCTACAAATTTTAATATACTTGCCTGTGCAGCCAAAGTGATATCAAGAAAGGAGGACCCAGAAAGGAAAGTCACAGCGCTTAAGTTGTTGACCACGAGGTGGAGCTCCTCAATACAAGAAACCAACTTAGCCAATACTCCCTTATGATTTGCACAATGTATATTCACAAGCACCTCCTTACCAAAAATCTTAATCTTTATCTCATGAGGCAGGAGTTTCTGATGACATGAAATGTTATTAATAACATTGTTATTCTCCACATAAGATATAGGGCTTTGACAATCATCAGAGTGATCCTGACATAGCTTCATGTTTATTGTGGCAATCTCCAATTTATTTCGCTCAAGCTTATCTTTTTCAAGGTTTTTCACCCTATCTTCAAGCTCTTTGATATGCTTGACTGCATCTCCAAGAACTGAAGCTTTATCCATCTGGTGTATGGATGAGTAAGGGAAATTAATAAATAGGTCAAGGTATGATAGAGTTAGCTGAAAGAGAATTCACCTCACGAAATGTTTGAATAAAGTTGTTGGAAGTGGATATTATAGAAAGTGCACATCATTACTCATTAATAAAAACAAAAATAGATTTAACTTATTCACTTGTAGTATGTTAAAGTAGCAATATGTATCACTCAAAGAATTAAAAGTATTTCTTTATATATAATAAAATATAAAGAGTATAGTATAAGAGGAATTTGAATATTATTTTTTAGTAATTTATATCTATAAGAAGTGCTTCCTGAAAATATGCTGACTTGAGGGTACAAAAAAAAATTCTCATTAGAAATAATCTTTTCATCCAGTGATGATTTTGTGCATTTGTTTTTTTATTGTGTATTACAAATGTGGTATAAAAGAAAAAGCAAGTGCCATGTGAACTCAAGAGTTGTTGAGCAAGAAAATAATAAGCTTGAAAAGAATTATTCTCTCTTAAAAAGTTATAGTACTTCACAGCATAATCTATTTTTCTATTGATTTAAAAATCAACCATTTATAAGAAAAGACTTATAATAATTAGCTAGTCAACAAATTCTTAACAAACATGGTTCCAAAAAGGCACATTTAAGCATTATTGTAGTGGGCATTTTACGTTAAATTATGTAAAAAGTCTAAGAAAATTATGGAGCAGAACATATTATGCAAAATCTACTATGTACAAAGAGGAAAATGCACTTTACGAAACTTGTATAAATATCAAATATTTCTATCAACTCTATTTATTAGCATAATACAGAAAAGTTCTAAATAGAGCTATAACCAGTATATGCCAAATAGCTATATAAGATTACTTGGAGCTTTAAAACTATTGTTCATTATGTTTTGAATTATTAAAATGCTACTCCATATATACATTGATTTGGTTTTTCAGAAAAATAGTTAAAATCCACAATTATTATTACAAAGAAAGTACAATTAAAAAACTTCAATTGGTTTAAAAGTTATACTCTTTATTTCTAAAATATAAATTTTTTATTTGAAAACTGATAACTGTGGCCTGAAGCAATTATCTTCCTCCTTTCATGGAGCAAATATTAGATACATTATAGATGAAAGCCGTGGCATGAAGCAATTATCTTCGTGCTTTCATGGAGCAAATATTAGATACATTAGAAGTATCTATGTTTAATGTTGTGGATTACATGGCATGCAGAGATTCACATGTAATATTTTTCTTCTTTCATGAACATTATTAAAATTTTGAACCTACTTTAGGTATTATGGAATAAATTTTTTCTTATGAAAAGATATTTTAAAAAATGTGAAATAACATGAAATAATCAATTTATCTATAATTGGAAGCTATGTTCTTAAATAATGTAGTTAAATGACCACTGACAATGTTGATCGCTTTCTTAACTATTGTTATATGGATTTTAAGTGATAATTTTTAGATATTGTGACTAAATTTTTATTACTATTATTGTTTACTTAAATCGTGATCAAAATATCTTTTAATTACACCTTTCTAATTAACCATTGTTTAATCATTAAAACTAGAATAAGTGATTCTATTAAGTTTTGGTGAAATATAGCTACGAATGAAATCGCATTTTAATTAATAGTTGAGACTAAAATAATTTATCAAACTCATAAAAAAAAAGAAAACAGAAAAGGTATTTATTGAAAAAAAAATATGGAGAAAGTTAGAAAAAGGGTGATTGAAAAATATTTCTTTTGAGATTTCAATTCAAAAACCAAAAAAAAAAGTAACAACGCCCAGCAATACGTTACTATACTTTAACACACTTATTGAGCTTTTCTAACAGTTATATTTCAGTCTTAAACTAAAAATAAATAAATAAATAAAAAAGATCATGAAGGTTTAATGAAATAGAATCCGTGAAAGGCTCACTTGATTTCTTTATGGATAGAAAAAATATTTTAGGAAACAATGATTAAATCTTCATTATATTTTATGACCACATGAAATTCTTATTTGTGAGAAGTTTTAAAGATGTTTTCGGAGCTTAAAACCGACATTTATTTCTGATAAATCCAACCAAATGAAAAAAAAGTTTAGCTAATTTCACCTATTACAAAATTATATTTCTTATAACTCCAAGCAATAAGAAGATATTTCATGTACCTTCTTAAGACCAGGAATGATAGCCGCAAGTGCTACGAACCTTTGGCTAAGCTTCTCCCTTCTCCTTCTCTCAGCAAGAATGTGATCAACGGAATAATTAGGTTGCCCTATGCCCATCCTCATCTTCTTCCCCTCAGTTTCACCATCAACCATACCACCTTTCCTTCTAATGCTATCTTTCGGCATATCAGCCTGATCATAGATAACATTTGCAGCTTGAGATTGGTTAAAAGACAGAAGTGGGGCATCAGGCACCAAAAACAGGCCATGTTGATCAGCTTTGTATATTCCATTAGAAGCTTTCATGGACTTTTCCAGAGAGTAAGCTGACGGGTACGAAGTAAAACTTTTTGATGATGTGATAGAATGTTGTAAATCGTTATCATATGAAGTTGATATTAGTTTTTGGGGGCTGAAGTAACTCAGCGTGCTCAGTTCTTGCTGCATGATGAAATCTGATGCATCATCCAAACCCTATAAATAATTGCACAGTATGCTCAGCTTTTGGTTAAATTTAGTATTATGTGAAGAAAAAATTGATGTTTCACTGGCACATAAATTATGGGAAGAAAAGCAAATGATACATAAACCTAGTAAAATTTATTTGAGAGGAGAAAGAAACTTATTCTTGAACTATGAAAGAGATATTTATTTATTTATTTGTCATGAGAATAATATATAACTCTTTTAATTCTGCCTTACAATTAGATGGAGGTTTCTTATAGTTCAGCAAACGTTGTCTTCTATACAGTGATGAATTTGGCTCAGCCTATACTCAGCCATTTTTTTTATAAAATAAATTAACTTTGCTTCTTTATGATCTTACCGATTCTGAAATCCAGTGTAAAGCTGATCTTGACTCCATTCTTCAAAAAGCGCACCTTGCCAGTAGAACACCAAAAATATTATTAATTACTGCTGATCGTTAATAAAATATAACTCTATTTTTTGTGCTAGGTTTTGAAATATAGCGAAATTAATCCTAAGCATATGCATTGCATACATTAAAGAGAAATATCAATTTATAATGACAAAAACATATTGAGAAAAACCCTCGATCAGTACTCTTAACTGTTCAAATATGCAAAGAATTTCGTTTCACCTAAGAAAGCATTTCATGGGACAGCTTTTAAGATTACCTTCTTGAATATATATCATGTACTTCATATGAAGTTATTTGTTTCCATAAAAGCCGAAGATAACAAGATGAAGAATAGAGTACAGGCAGAAGTATTTTTTTCTGATTTTATGATCAGTTTCTACGAGAAGTTTTTTTCTAGTTATGATAAAACTTGTTCAACCTTGAAGCTAGAATAAAAAGCCCGGCAGAAATCAAGGAAATACACGTGAGAACGCTCATAAAATTTTCTTGTTACCTGAAGAACAGAAGGAGAGCTGATGAAGGAAGCCTAACCTCAAAAACCTAGGTCTTCCCTCCACAAACTACTAAGCGACCAAGGCATTCCCTGCTTCCTGTATAATACAATTAAAGAATATAAATAAATATCATGATATACTTGGTGTGAACATATCCTTCTACTTCTGTCACTGTTGATTTGGAGGCTTTAGCAAAGACTTCACACCTGCCATCGCGAACACGTACTCATAATTTGACTTATCGGTAATGAAGCCGTTAGTTTGATCCATAAAGGCTTCAACCCAAAATATTTTCATCATTTTAGGAAAGTGCCCACAAATTATATGGCCATTTTGGGCCTAATGGATTGAGCTTGGTCGCCACGTATTACAACACTAATCTTTAACCGGACTGGCGTACATGCTAGTCATAACCTTGAAGGTAACATTGGCTTGATTTGTCGAAGGACTTGCTGATCTACTCTGCTAAGCGTGTCAGTGTTAACGAGGGCTCCTCCGACCGAGCTTGCTTATACTTATTATTCATGCTAGCTTCTCCGACCAAATCCATCGATGCTCCCTGAGCTCCACCACTGAGCTCGCGAACACATAACGGAGCTCACATGCATCCATTAAGCTTTGATTATCGAGCTCATTCAACACCTAACCCTATTTAAAGATTGCATGACATCCCCGCCTATTTAATAATTGCATGACATCCCCGCATAAGAACTTATCAACATTGAGTCTTAAAAGGCTCCATATAGCACATCCTACAATACTATTGAATCCCAAATTGTCTGGGAGACACCCTAGGAAAAGAGCATTAGAGAAACTGAAGAGAGAAAGAGAAAGAACAATAACACAATATTGTAAAATAAATTTGCATGTGCTTTGTTTATAGGAGAGACCATCTATTTATAGGATGAGTTTAATTACAATTACATACTATACTCCTATGTTACATAGGCACGGCTGAGATACATTTGTCCGTACATGAATGAGACTCATGGGGCTCTTAAGTTGTTTATTTGGTCGTCGGATCGGGGGGTTTCTAGACGGACTATCTTCAATCTAGGCATCTTTAAGTAAAAAATTTGCTAAGATGGATAGCGATTTGGCAGAGTGGCAGCTGGACAGAGCGACCATTTAGTTAAAAGTTGTGGGGTTGAAGGGTAATAAGTTGATGCTTCTTTTTCCCTCGGTGACAGTGTCCCATTTTTATGTAACCTACTTGTCAGATCAGAGAGCAACGAACCAATCATGATAATCAAGTATGCTTGGCCTTGACCATCTTTGGTGGGCCCAATAAAATGTTATTCTCCTTGTATTCTATGGATGTCTCTGCGATTCATGCAAGTGCACTTTTAATGTATATATTAAAGATCCCTGATTTTTCTACTTCTTAATTGCGACAGCTATGATAAGAAATAGAGAATCCAAAATTTAAATCAAATTCATGGTCTTCATGACCATTCAACACACCTTAATTTATCACTTCATGATTTCCATGCAGAGTCATTATAAAGATCGGGGTGGATACATATTTTTTGAGCTCTCTTTCTGGTATGCCTTCCAATTCTTTAGCAACAACAGGTATAGAGGATGAAAATTTTTTTAAGTTCATCATTAAGGAAGCCCGACTCTCAATGGTCTGGGCCATGAGGAAAAGAGCGAGGCCAAGTTTAAGGAATGTTCGATTTAAGGAACGTGACGTAAATGAGAGGAAAATTCCCAACCATGTGGTGGAGGTAGGGTCTTCTAATTCGGACCTCAATCACTCTGCGGGGAGTTTTTTTGATGGAGAGGGTTCTCTTTCTAGCGAAAATGCATCGAGTATTAGAAAGTGACCTTCTAGGCGTCGATCGAATCGGTCAGGATGCCTTTCCCTCTACTTCTTTAGTAGTATTTTGAAATAGATAGGATAGATTATTAGGTTAGAATAGGGGGAGAGTTGATGTCAAAGTGTTTATCCTATCTTGGATATGTCCCGGTTCAGGAACCAGCTGATATTTTTTGTACATTCTTTTCTTTTTAGGTGAACAATAAGTACACATTGACTTGCCAATCAATATACGTATTTTATTAAAATTTTAATCAATAAGTGTGTTCTGATTCAATTTTTTTCCATGTTTTAGTGTTACAAATTGACTACCCAGTCCCTATGACACTTTGGTTATGTTTATACGTTATAAGTTAGTTAGTTGGACTATTGAGCCTCTCTTTGTTTCTCTTTCAATACTCTTTACTCACACACCACAACTCCTCTCCTTCTTCTCTCTAAAAAAGTTTCTTAATTAACCTACGAGAGAGGCGTCAGTGGAGTCTTAAGTGGGGGCATGTAGGAGTCTCTTCTAAATCCAATCCAAGTCTTCTTTTATAATTTTCCAGAAGGTGTTTTGCTGTCACTTCAAAATGTGTTTATATTCAATGAATCTAATAAGAGTTGTCTCCTTTCAAAAGCCAGTTGAATGTATTTTCATGTCCATTAATCATATTCCAAGATTTCACCAAGAGTTGCTCCAAACACCCCTTCAAAATTCGTCCAAGTTCACTAAATCATCAAGTAACTACCTCTGGTGCTTAAGCGCGAGATATGTGATGCTTAGACGCGGCTTCTTGATTTTCCCGGTGCTTGTTAACCTTACTTTTGGTTGATTTCTAGTTTTTCTTCTTTAGGAGCCTAAGATCTAGCCATATGACTTTCTTGTTAACTAATCCTACAGAACTAGTGAAGGTACCCTCACTAGTAGAAATTCTAAACTCTTCTTTGCACATCTTGAAGTTCCACATGCTAGTTCTAACCTCTAGCACTTTATAGGTAAGAACAATATGGGGGAGCTCAAGAAGAGTCTCCATATGACTGTTTTGTCTTAGGATTAACCCTGGGTGGTGTGGCCTTGGTTAGTCTTGCACACACACACTTGCTCTTAAACTCACAACCGCATCCTTAGCCAAATATGCTTAATTGATCCCCTACTCTATTGGAAACTTATGTGGATGGTCCCCCAAGCCATTAGCTCTACGCTATGGTTCGACTAAGATCGACATGGAGGATCTAGAATGGGAGTTCCCTTAGTCCTATGGCTCAAATAGGGTGACCTTATGATAAACATCCTCAGTCACTCCCAATTTTACCAAAATTCCAATTTTGACCCTCCTTGGCCCCAAACTTCACCAAATTACCAAAGTGCTCTTCAGGCCTCATTTGACCAAATTTGAACAATTTTGAATCAATTTGAACCACTCAATTGGGTCCAGTTTGACCAAATTGACCCATTTTTGACCAAACTCTCCAATTTGCCTTAAAGGCCCAAATTCCCTAGTTCATCCCCAATTTCCATCAAACTGACTTCAATCTCTCCAAATTATAATTCCAAACTCAAATTCATCATTTCCAATACCAATTGAAACTAAATCCAAACCCAATTAAACCCAATTTTAAAACCAATTTCAATCTCAATCCAAAATCCCCAATTTTAACCATACCCTTAAATTCTCTAAATTGAACTCCATGATCAAATTAATTTCTTCAAATTTGATTTCCAATTTCTTCATAACACTTCTCCAAGTTTGTTTGAACAATCAATTGAAACAAATTTGAACTTAATGCTCACCCAAATCTAACTTAAGTAAAAACCCCAAAAATTTACCAAAAGCTCAAATTCCACCAAATTGACCTTCCAAATCAATAAGAAACAGTCTCTCGATCTCGCCACCCGGGTTTACAAACTCCCATTCTTGGTTCATTCTTCTTGTCGCTATTTGAGTATTGTAACTTTGTTGGGCATTGAAACTAACAAACTCCCATTCGTGCATCAAAATCTTCAGATCACCTTCCTCTTATAACTCGGGGAGCCATTTGAAAATTCTACAAAAATCCAAATAATTCCAAATAAATTGTTAAATAAAAAAATCTAACTCCTCAAACAAGGTTTTTTGGTAAGAAACTTTTCATCATGAGTTTTCCTCAAAAGTTTTCATCAAAAATTCCAAAATTTGGATCTCCCAAATCCATGGTGAAAATAAAAATTTTTTAAGTTAAAATGAAGCTCTTACCAAGCAAAGATGAAATCTATGGTTTTTAGCTTTCGAATCCTTCTCTTTCGCCCACAATGTGATGCCCTAGACCAAGGTCTTGAGGTAGGAGATGACTTAAGGAGCAAAAATGGAGTTTCTCTATGCAATTTTGTTGCTTTCTAGGTTATCTAGCATGTTCTGAACTTTGGCGCATCATGCACCAATGCTCTGTAAATTGGTGAATCATGTCTTAATCTAGCGCATCATGCGCCAAAGCTTAAATTCACTAGATTTTAGTTTTTGTGCAAATCTGCTCTGTACCACTTTACATCAACCTCTATTTGACTTAAATAAACCTTTCTAAGCATAATTAAACATCAAACTAACACCAATCTATCACAAACAACATGAAACTCACACATATATTTATATAATCCGCGCAACTACAAACTAACATTTTTCAAGTCAACAAACATCAAATTCAGTGTTCTAAAGCAAACCAACATCCTAACACTGAAATCTAAACATCAAAATTTAGAACATAAACATAGATACTATTCTACAATAGAAAGGAAATGCAATCCAACACAACGAAATAACTAAAAAAATAATACTAAACAGAAGTTTTGTGAATAAATTATGTTCAAACATCTTCTTCATTATCATCCTCCTGGATATCTCCCATAGCTTGCTAGTGCACATACAATTTGTAAAAAAGTTGAAATTGAAATTCGTCAATTGAATTTTTCCTCCTCAATCTAAGAATGTTTCTTGAACATACGCATCAAACCATCTTCAATACGCCCACTATGTTCAAAATTTTTCTTTAATCTCCAATCCAGATGATCCAGCATTTCAGTAATATTCCGAATCACATGCATGAGATTCTGCACCTCTTTTTCAATCTTCTTGATCTTTCTAAAAACTGCACTTAAGTTGTAGTAAGGCTGAATAGGTGATGAATTCTAAGATTCTTTATCCATCAACACAATCATATCATTTTCATCTCCCATTTCAATACAGTTACAATAGACTTCTAGTTCCATTGGCTTCCAAGGAAGACACATTTCCCAACTTTCATAAGGTACTTGTGATTGACATACAATAGAAAAATAGTGAATGGATGTCCAAGTCTTGTTGCAGATCCATTAACAATTAAACTCAAAACCATTTCATAATAATTGCTCCAACATCAATAAGTTTTTTAGTTTGAATACAATAATTCAGAATGACACTCTCCTTAATTACCTTACTAATTTTCATTGTAGGCAATATATTCTTTTCAATGAAGAAGTGTCAGGATTTTGAAGTACGATTTAATAATGATGAAGAAAAACTTACATGTCCATCATCTCTGGCCTCCCAATTTGCATCTTCATCCGTAAGGTAGCTTTAGAGTTCATTCATATTATTTCTCATAGGGGAGAAATTTGCATAATGGCAAATAGGCACTATCTCAATCATAAACATCTCATTTATTTTTGAAGGAGTGAACTGCACAAACTTGCCTCGCATGTAGATCATTCCTTGGTTAGATTTGCATAAAATTCTTTTACTACAAGAACAACAACAGTGGTAGTAGTGTAGCAAAGCACTTCCCAACGCCTCTACAAAATAGTTTCTTCCACTAGAGTATTCAGAGTGTGGAATCCTCAATTTACAAATCCCCTTACTTTGCTAAGCCTCTTTTTCGCTGGAACTCGATCATGTAACATTTTCCCATCAAAACTGATGAATTTTCCCCAGTTAAAAATTCCAAATCTAGTAGAGTTTTTAGAGTGGGAAGCCATAGGATTTAAAAAGTGGTGACTCTTCTTTCGTTTTGCCCCATAAAATATGTTTTGGAGTCGGTATTTAGGAGTTATATGGAGAAGAAACCACAAAAAACTGCCATTTGACATATTTTTAATCATTTTTGGTGTTGAGGTGCATCATGTGCTAGCTTTCTGGAATTCGACGCATCATGCACCAATATGGCGCATCTTGCGCTAATTCCAAAAACTTCACCGTTCCGATTTTGATCCATTAAATTCTCAATTTTTTAATAAAATTAGGTAAATAAAGATGTTTCTAAATATTTTATCAATTACACGGACTTCATAAAGACTTAAATTTAAATATATATGAAATATTTCAAACAAAAAAAAACTCAAATACAAACTAAACAACGATACATATGGGTTGCCTCCCAAAAAATGCTTTGTTTATTATCGTCAGCCGAGATTCCCAGTATTATTCTGGTTGACCCAACATTACAGTCTCTTTAAAAACTGGTGTGTGTCCATCAAAATATGATTTTAATCTGTGCCCATTCACTTTAAATATTTTTCCAATCTTGGGGTCTTCAATATTAATTGCCCTATGCAGATAGACTTTTATAACTATAAATGGCCCTTTCAACCTTAACTTTAATTTTCCAGGAAATAATTTCAATCTTGTATTATATAATAAAAATTCCTGTCCATGCTCAAATTCTCTATTTGTTATCTTATGATCACGCCATTCTTTCATCTTTTCCTTATTAATCCTAGCATTCTCATAAGATTCATTCCTAATTTCCTCAAGCTCATTCAATTGCAAAAATCTTTTCTCACCAGCATCTTTAAAATTAAAATTGAATTCTTTTATCACCCAATAATCTTTATGCTCCAATTCAATAAACAAATGGAAAATCTTCTAAAAAATTAATTTATATGGGGACATTCCTATAGGTGTCTTATAGGTCGTTTTTTTATGCCCATAATATGGTATCTAATTTCATAGGCCAATCCAGTTTATTAGTATTAAAAATTTTTTTCAAAATTCTCTTAATTTCTTGATTAGATATATCTACTAAACCACTAATCTAGGAATGATAAGCAGTTGCAATTTTGTACATTATATTATATTTTTCTACTAGTCATGCAATAGCTGCATTTTTAAAGTGAGATTATCGGCGCTATTTTTGGTTGGAGTTGCCCGTAAGAAGCTGTCGGTAACCGAAATCGAAATCCTGTCACCCGCTTTGGAAGGACGTTGATGTTTGGAAAAGTATGAAATCAAACAGACCTCATATTTTTCATAGTTTAAAAGAATGAGCACTTTACCTCAAATCATGTATCTATCCCAAAGGATAAACACAAGACTTGAAGATAAGACTCAATCAAATAAACTAAGGAATACAAGACATTCATTTGGTCTGCAAAATATTTATATTTGCCGAAAATTTCTCCTATTTAATATAAAGAATTAAATAGGGTTTATATTAAGCAGGGTTCAAACATGCTTCCTATAAGGACAAGCTCATATTGTTAATTACATCTTAAATGAACCAAGTCACCTAAGAAGACTCTCGATAAAAATCAGAAAAAATTATCTTCAAGGAGTTTCAAAGGGTATGACTTTTCAATGATATCAGACGTAGAGGTGTGAAAGGGGATTGGTTCAAATTTGGAACATTTTGTTGTAGAGTCCAAAGGAGGAAGAACTAGGGGATGTCATGGATCCAGAGGAGAACCTCGGCTATCTTAATGTTGGCTTCAATTTTGAGGAGAAATATTTAGGTGTTTCATCTTGTCAATTTTATTAGTTAGAGCTTACATTCGTGTGAAACTATCACACAAATAGCTTAGAAAATGTGAGGGTTTAGGTCGTGACAAACAATAACTTCAGAATCCTAAGATGAGTTAGAGCTTATATTATATAGCAGGACTATACAAAGGCCTAAAGATAAGGTGTGGATTTACATTGCATAAGCAATCAAACTTGAAGTTCTATGGTTTTGTTGTTTATATCTAAGGAAGGAAGATTAGTTTAGCTGGGAAAGAAAGGTTTTGCTGTTGAAGATGGCCATGCTGCCCACCATGCTAGCTTCAAGCTCCTTACCGTAGTGAGTTTGATTTTTCTAATGTGTCAAGTTATGATGTCAAATCAGGTGACCCTGTGGTTGAAGTATGTTAAATTTTATGGGGGCATGTTAAAGTTGATTAAAGCTACACCGGTTAGGATCCTACGGTTCCCTCATTCCGACACCACTATTTTTTATTGGATTCACTTAGTCCAAATGAACTTACTAAACTCAACTTAATGAATTCCATAATTTGATTTAGACTGTGGGAAGCCTTGTTAGCAACCGTAGGTTCCCTCCTCCGAGGAATTCCCGATCATTCAATAGAGATGTCTTAATTTTGTTGAAGTTGTAGTTTGTGTGATGCTTGTGATTAAATTTTGAGTTGTTTTATATTTTGAATATTATGAGGGTGAATTTTATCTTGGTTGATTTTACTTTTGGTTTTGGTTTTAGTTTTGTGGCTATCCTAATAGTTTTAGTTTTTATGCAGGATGGCATCGTTATTTAGCATGCAAATTTGTAGGTATAAAAGTGCAGTATGAAAGTACAAGTAAGACAACGCTAAAAACTGTAAAAGCGTACCTAACGAGTCTTCTCGTTCCACCAGCTGAAACTCTAAAGGCATGTTAAGGCAGTTAATATGAAACAGAGAAGTAAAATTTTGATGACCTACCTAACTATAGGCCATATCTTGGGGAGTCCTTATTAATTTGATTAAGGATGACTTTTTTCAAGCAAAACATATTAAGCTTAGTAGCTCTCCTAGGTATCCAACAGGTTAAGAGGAAGAAGCAGGTCCATGCTTCCCTTTTATCACCTGGTGAAAAGCCTCGAGCTCATTTAAACTTATTATGTTGCTTAATAATTCATCCTATGAACACCCTAATGCTCGATGAATATTGATGTATCAATTATCTCTAAGCGTAAGGTAATTATCATTTGTAATTTAATTTTGAATATTATGTGGGTGAAGACCCTTAAAGAGGCAAGTTAGTGTTATTGGAATACTTAGCCAAATTTTGGTCCTAATTGGGCTTGTAGTGTTTGAAAGTTGTTTTAATTTTAAATAATGTTTATTTTTCTAATACTTATTTAAATGAAACTTGATTTAGCCTAAGTCACTCCTAAGCCCTTAAGACTTATGTGAGTGTCTTAATTAGTTTTGAAAAAGGTTAAGCTATAGGTGATCATAATTCCTGATTTGAATTTCATTTGAAAATCAAAATTGGGTTATTAAATTGATTAATTATTGACTTCAAAAGTCATACCCCTAAGTCCTGGGTTCATTTTATTTTAATAAACTTCCAAATTTTAATAATCTAGAAATTTATTAACTTATCTTTTCAATTAAGAAAGCGAGGTTGGTTTCTACCAATTAAACCCTTCTATTTCAAAAATCCAAATTAAGATCAGAGGTTGCCCATTTCCCTCCTTGAATTAAGCCTAAATGTTAGTTAAGGCTAAATTTCCAATATTACACATTTTCCCCTAAGGCTCTAACACTTCATAATTCATCAAATTTAATTCAAATGACTTTGAAATTTTTTATCCTACCTCATTCATGGGTCAATTAAGACATCAGAGGAGAAAAGATGATTTTTCAAAATTTAATGTAATTTATATAATTATTTTCATGCAAAAATAAAATTCTTCAAAGAAAATTCCTAACTTGACCAAGGTAAATTCTAATCCCTTAAAATTTTTATTTGAGGTAGACTTAGACTAGAGAAGCCTTTTGACCAAATTTCATGATTTTTGGAATTTCATTTGAATTTTAAAAATTATTTTAAGTTTTGGGGTATTTATTAAATATAAAATATTTTAAATGGGGAAAATTAAGTCTCATATTTTTGGAAAGTCCTCCTAAGGTTAGAGAACCAAGAGGAGAAGCTTTTATATTTTTGTAAATTTTATTTGATTTATTTGAGTTATTTTTAGTGAAAACCTATTTTTAGCCTTTAAAAAATGAATTTTAAGCTTTGAAATTCAGTTTCTTTATTTAAAAAATTAGGAAAAATATTTTCATTGACCCTAAGTGCTTAGGAAACAATTTAGAATATTTCAATTAATTTTATTATTTTTATGATTTTAGGGATTTTTAATTATTTAAATATTTAAAATAGGTCAAAAATTAAGTTTTAATTTTAAATATCATTTTAATTTTAGAAAATACCCCTGATCACAGAGAACTCAAAAAACCAAATTTTATAATTTTTCAAGCTATACTTTAATTATTGAATATCATTTAGATGCCAAAAAAGTTATTTAACTTGAAAAATTAATTTAAGTTACCAAATGAACTTAAAATGCTTTGAAATTTTTATGGTGAGTTCTGTGGATCCTAAAAATAGTAGAGATAAAAAATCAAGTCATTTTGTTGTTTATATTTTTCAAAATTAATTATTTTAGTGATTTGGGGTTCATAATGATTAGGTGCATTTTGAATGACTTGGCTCATGAGGAGTTTTCCTAAGCGTTCTATGATCATAGTAATCCTTCCAAAATTTTCCTGGATTTTTCTAAGCAACATGCTAATTTCCATGATTAATTTAAGTCAATTATGCATATAAAATTGAAAAATATGATTCTCTGTCTAGGGAACTCCTCTGACTTTAGAAAAATCAGGAAATGTTCCCTAAGATAGAGATAACAACATGCTAAAATTTAAAGTCATAGTGATATTACTACATGCATGGAGAATCAAAACATCCAAATCAGTATTTAATTAATTAAAAATAAAATGTGCATCACATGGACTTAAAATTATTTCCACATTGTTCTCCTCTATTCACTGAGCAAGAAGGTATTTTTTTTTAATGAATTTTCTACACCAAGATATGAATTTTTTAAGTTAGGGGTTATTTATGAATTATTTAAATCAAAATTTATCTATTTAAACGTGCTGCCACCTCATTCTACGACGACTCCAAAGCTCCACGCGGCGCGCTCCCATTCGATGTTGCCATCCACCTCAGTGCTGACTCATCCCACGGTTTATGTTCTGAAGCGATGTCCGGCTTGATCTCAAGTGTTCATCCGATACACGCACGATCGAACGACGCTTCTTCATCATCCCCGATAGTCTAGCCCGAGAACCATCCATCTTCTAGCCTTAAGATCTCTCTCATTTCTTAACCAAATTAAGTAATTTTTTTTAAAATGCTCTTATAGACTAGAGGAACATATTCATATGGTAATGATGCCATGAAATTAACTCAAAACAAATGGAGAGTTCAAATAGGCTCGGGAGGAAGAGAAGTTTTATACCTTTGCTATGAGAAGTGAAGCTTCAATCATAGAGTCTTGGCATGTTTGTTGGGATCCAATAAGGCTAGAGATTGAGACTTTGGTCTTGGTGTACGGCTTAGGTGTGATTTTGATCAAACCTGATTTCAGGTGTTGGTCTAGAGTTATTGTAGAGGCCATTTCTGAGGGGAATTTTATGGTGCTTTGGCTTTTTTCTCGATTGTGAAGGTGTGGGCAGAAGTAAGTGAAGTTTGGTGGACTGTGGAAGTGTAGTGAGCTCTGTCCTAGTTTTTTGAAAGAGGCTTGAGCTGAAAATTGAGTTTCCACAGTAAAATTCAGTGGGGGAAGAGGGTTGTATTGCACTGAGGGGATCTCAGAGAAGCTCTGTGAGAAGTTTGGGGCTCTCTCTCTAAGAAATTTTCAGCACTACCTCCATGGCTGTGGAGGTGATTTTTTATAAAAATGGCCATGGGTGGTGTCGGCGATATTTCGGGTTGGTTTGTGGGGAGTGCCCGTAAGAAGCTGTCGGTCACGAGAATCAAAATCCCTTCGCCCGCTTCGGAAGGACGTTGAAGTATGAAATCAAACTGACCCCATATTTTTCATAGTTTAAAATGAAAGAGCATTGTACCTCAAATCCTGTATCTATCCCGAAGGATAAACACAAGAATTGAGGATGAGGTTCGATCAAATAAACTAAGGAAAGTGTGACGTCCGTTTGGTCTGCGAAACCTTTATATTTGCCGACAAGTTCCCCTATGTAATATAAATGATTAAATAGGATTTATATTAAGCTGGGTTCGGACATGCTTCCTATAAGGGCAAGCCCCTATAGTTAATTACATCTTAAATGGCCAAAGTCACTTAAGAAGACTCTCGATAAAAATCAAGAAAAATTATCTTCAAAGAATTTCAAAGGGTGGGACTCTTCAATGAAATCGGATGTAAAGGTGTGAAAGGGGATTGATTCAAATTTGGAACATTTTATTGTAGAATACAAAGGAAGAGGAACTAGGGGATGTCATGGATCTAGAGGAGAACCTCAGTGAATTTTCAAGTGTTGACCTCACTTTTGGTTGAGGTCTAGAAACTTCTTTAGTAGCCTAGGTCTAGCCATAGGACTTTCCTACTGACTAGTCTTAGAAAACTAGAAAAGGTACCCTCACCCTTAGAAACTCAAAACTCTTCTCTTTACTCAACTTGAAATTTCACATATTGGTCCTAACCTCTAGCACTTAGTAGGTAAGATTACTATGAGGGAACTCAAGGAGAGTTCCTATAGGGCTACTTGGCCTTAGGATTGACTCTGGGTGTTGGTTTGGAGCTAAGGTATACAATGCCCTCACCATACCCTCACAATACCCTGGCTAAGACCAATACATAAGGACCCAAAATAGGGATTTCATTGATCCATGGTTCAATTAGAATGGATATCTATCCAATTCTACTTGAAATGATCATCTTGGGTCTTTTGCCCCAGACATCCCCAAGTTACCTAACTGCCCCTGAAATCCCAATTTTGACTAAATGACCAAATCACATCAATTGGACTTATAACCATGCAAATTGACCCAAAGAAATGTTGTATTTGCTTCATAGCAATATTTTACATCAAATTTGACCATAAATTTGCATTGGTAAAACCTTTTGATCATCCAATTTGGTTTAAATCCAAAACCCCAAATTAGCCCCAATATTGGCTAACACCCCAAATCTCAACAATTGAATGCCCTAAACCTCAAATTGGCATCCAATTTTTG
>NEWO01000245.1:358031-415562 GCA_003013225.1 Phalaenopsis aphrodite | reverse complement strand
TGCTGACTCGGCCCGCTGTTTATGTCCCGAAGCGCTGTCCGGCTCGATCTCCCCCGTCCATTTGATACACGCTTGATCAAACAGCTCCCCGTCATCGTCCCCGATAGAATGATCTCGTGCCCATCAACACTAAAACCTTAAGATCTTGGCCTAGACTTAACCAAATCACTTCGGGTTTGATCCTATGAACTTGTCTAAGTGAGACAAACACATCCATATGGCTAAGGTACCATGAAATCAAGCTTAAGTAAATGGAGAATCAAAATAAGCTCGGGAGGAGGAGAAGTTTTTATACCTTTGCTCTGAGAAGGGAGGCTTCAATCAGAGGTGCTTGGCACTTTCGTTGGGGTCTAAGGAGACTAGGGATTGAGTCCCTGGCCTTGGTGTAAGGTTTAGGTATGAATTCAACCAATCTCAATTTTAGGTGTTTGTCTAGAGCTGTGGTAGAGGCTCTGTGGAAGGGGGATTTGATGGGGCTTTAGCTTCTTTCACTCTTGTGAAGGTGTGGGCACAAGAAATTGAAGTTTGGTGGAGTGTGGAGGTGTATTGGGTTCTGTCCTGGTTTCCGGTAGGGTTTCAAGCTTAAAATTGAGCTCCGACAATGGGAATGGGTGAGGAAAAATGGTTGGAATGCACTGAGGGGATCTTAGGGAAGCTCTGTGTGAAGTTTGGAGAGACCTCTCTGAGAAATTTTCAGCACACCTCCCATGAGCGTGGGAGGTGAGTTTTTATAAAAATGGCCATGGGGTGGCTCTTAGGCCAAAAGTTTGGGTGCATTGTGGTGCTTAGGTGGAGAGCAGAGGAGCTCCATAGTTTGAATTAGATGACCTGGCCTCTAGGTTTGATTTGGGTGAGGTGCCATGGGGGTGGCTCTCGGTTTTGGGCTTTTCCGGCCACTAGGCTGGCTGGCCGGCCAGGGGGAGGTGGCTAGGAGTTCAGGGAACCCAGAGGAATCCATCACAACAATTTAATGCAAATGTGTTTGAATTTGGCAAATATATCTTAAGCGTGTGCATTTTTGGAAATAAGATCCCTTAATTTGGGGGACCTTTGGTCCATGGCTTGATTTAGGTGATTTCATGGTGTTTTGACTGGTCACTAAGTCCAACTAATGGCTGTGGTGGAGTTAATTTGGTGGCTTTAAGGTGGTTAGGTCACATTTAGTGTATGGGCCCAAGTGCGTGCAAATGACCAAAACTTGGGTTTGGGCTAGGTTAGCCACATAAATTGTCTCAATTGATTGTTGCATTTGGTGTAGATGATGATAAGGAACAACTTTAGTGAAGGATGGAAGTGGTTTTGAGTCCAATTAAAGGGCCAATTTGAAGGAATTTTGAACTTTTAATCAATTTGGTCATGTTGGGCTAGGTTTGGGTCTAGCTTGGATTAACCTTGGGCTAAGTCCAAATTGATTGTTGTAAATGGTAAATAGGGACCTGATGAAGAGTTTTAAACATGAATTGGATGCCAATTTGGAGGTTAATGAAACCAATTAGGTGAAATTTAGGGACTTAGCCAATTTGGGGCTAAATTTGGGAATTTTGGATTTAGGCCAAAATCGAATGGATTTGAGGCTTCAAAAATGCCAATTGATGGTTTATTTTGATGTATAGGAATGTAATAAAGGTTTTTAAACATTAATTGAGGCTAATTGACTAGGCTATGGGTTTAATTTGGTGAGATTAGGTCATATGGTCAAAATTGAGGTTTTAACGCAAATCAGAATTGAGATCAAATCATGGACCAATTGAGCTTGGATTTGGTTTATTTTGGTCATATGAAAAGTGAATTTGAATTTAGTATGGGAATTGGGGTCAATTGAGGTCAAATTGATGGACATTTGAGTTGGATTTGGGGAATTTGGGTCTTTAAAGGGCAATTTGGGGATTTTGGTTAAAGATGGTCAAATTGGCCAAATTGGATCATGTGGTAGTTGAAAGAAATGAAATTAGGAATATTTTGGATTTATTGGGATTTTCTAGGAATTTTTAAAATTTTTGGGATTTTGAGCCCAAGAGGGGTATTTTGGTAATTACGGGGTGTTTTAGGGGTAAAAGGCCAAGATGGGTATTTTTGTAGATTTGATGTACCAATCATCACCAATAAGCCATGGACCAATGGAAACCCCATTTTGGGTCCTCTATGTAGTGGTTCTAGCCAGACCATAGACCTAGGGCTAGTAGGTTTAGGGGACCATCTACATGAGTATCCCAAAAGATCAAGGGATCTAGGCTAAAAATTTGAGTTCAGGGTTGTGAGTGATTGTGAGTGTATATAAGTTTAGTGAGTGTAGTGAATGCCTTAGCTCCAGACCAACACCCAAGGTCAACCCTAAGGTCCAGCAATCCTAAGGGTGAGTCATCTTAAGTTTCCCCCACATTGACTCCACCTACTAAGTATTTAGAGGTTGAGAGCAATATGTGGAATTTCAAGTTGAGTGGAGAAGGGTGTGGAGTTTCTAGTGGTGAGGGTTCCATGTCTAGTTTTCTAGGAATAATCAATAAAAAAAGACTTATGGCTAGACCCTAGGCTACTAAAGAGGAAAAAACTAAACCTCAACCAAAATTGAGATCAACAGGTGGCTCTCAGGGCAAATGTATGGGTGCATTGTGGTGCTTAGGTGGAGGGCAGAGGAGCTCTACAATTTGATTTAGCTGAGCTGGCCTCTAGGTTTGATTTGGGTGATGTTCCAAGGGGGTCGCTCTCGGTTTTGAGCTTCTCCAGCGACTAGGTCGGACGACCATGACTAGGCGAGGTTGCTAGGTGCTCAGGGCATCAAGGGGAATCTGTCAAAGTAACTTAATGCAATGAGGTTTAGTTTTGGTAAGGATATCTAAAGCAGGTGAATTTTTGGCAATAAAATCTCTTAATTTGGGGGAATTTTAGTCCATGGCTTATTTTAGGTGGTTAGATGCATTTTGGCTCAATCTTAGGGTCTAACCAATGGCTGAGGTAGAGTTAATTTGATGCCTTTGGGATAGTTTGGCCATCTTTAATGCATAGGATCAATGTGGGTTCAAGTGATCAGAGTTTGGGTTTGGGCTAGGTTATCCATGTCAATTGACCCAATTGATTGATCAACATTGTGTAGATGATTGTTATGAAGATTTTTGGTGAAGGGTTGAAGTGATTTTGAGTTTAATTGGTAGGTTAATTTGAGGGATTTTTGAAATTTGGTCAATTTGGGCATGTTGGGCTAGACATGGGTCTAGTTTGAGCTAGCCTTTAGATAAGTCCAAGTTAAATGATCTACCTCATCAAGGAAGATGTTGTGAAGATTTTTCATAAAGGGATAGAGTGGAAATTTTTGGGTTAAGGCCCTTAATTTAGTGAGATTTTGAGACATGGACAATTTGGGGCAAATTTGGGGCTTTTTAACTTAGGTTGAAATAAAATGAATTTGAGGTCTCCCCAAGGCCAATTGAAGGTCAAGTTTGATGTATGGGGATGTTATGAAGGCTTTTTAACACAAATTGTGGCCAATTGAGTGGGCTATGGGTTAAATTTGGTGGAACCAAGTCATCGGGCCAAAATTGGGGTTTTGGTTTAAATCAAAATTGGGTCTAAATGATGAACCAATTGAGCATTGATTTAGTCTAGATTTGTCATAATAAGGGTGAATTTGAGTTTAGAATTGAAATTAGGGTAGATTGAGACCAATTGGCTAGACATTTGAGGTAATTTGGGGAAAATATAAGCCTTTAAAGGGCAATTTAGGGTTTTAATCGAAGATGGTTAAATTGGCCAAATTGGGTCATGAAATAGTTGAGAAAAATGAAATTGAGAATATTTGGGATTTTTTAAAACTTTTGGAATTTGGGGCTATGGAGGGGTATTTTGGTAATTTGGTCATTTTTGGTGATTTTGGGTATTTTGGGTGTTTTCAACGTGTTTGAAATGATTTTTGAACCAAATAGGGTATTTTGGGTAAATTTGGGAATTTTGGCAAAATTTGGGCTCCCATGGGTATTTAGGTAATTTGGGGGAGTTTAAGGGCAAAAGGCTAGGTTGGGTATCTTGGTAGAGCAGGAGTACCAACCACTATTAATGAGCCATGGACCAATAAGTGCCCCATTTTGGGTTCTCTATATAGTGGTCTTAGCCAAGCCCTAACCTAGGGCTAATGGGTTTAGGGAACCACCTACATGAGTCTCCCAAAAGTATCAAGGGACCAAAGCTAGAAAATTCTGGGTTTAGAGTAGTGAGTGATCGTGAGTGTAAATAATTGTAAGTGAGTGCCTTAGCCCTAGACCAACACCCAAGGTCAACCTTAAGGTCCAACAATCCAAAGGGTTACTCATCTTGAGTTTTCCCCCATAGTGACCCCACCTACTAAGTGCTAGGGGTTAGGACCAATATGTGGAACTCCAAGTTGAGTAGAGAAGAGTGTAGAATTTCTAATGGTGAGGGTTCCATGTCTAGTTTTCTAAGAATACTCAATAGGAAAGTCCTATGGCTAGACCTTAGGCTACTAAAGGAGAAAAACAAAACCTCAACCAAAAGTAAGGTCAACAGAGATCCTTCATTGGTAATGATTATTCTTAGCATTCCATATCTTGTAAAAATATTTTTAATTAAAATTTTTGAAACACTTAGAGCATCACATCGATGTAAAGTGATTTATTTAATGCATTTTGAAACATAATCTCCTGCAATCAATATATAAATATTTCTGAATGAAGGTATAAATAGAGTAAGCCAATAAAATCCAGATTGTAAAATTTTATAAACAGTGCTATCATTCCCAAAATGACCTCCAAATTCAGAATCATGACATTTTTTTTATAATTTCCTGAATTTCTCTATAAGACACACATTGTCTCATTATTAAATCTTTGTATTGTTTATATAAATATGGGTCATCCCAAAAATATGATTTTGCATCATAAATGAATTTCTTTTTCTGTTGTTTTGTCAGCCCATAAGGTAAACTATCATTAACAATATAATCTACATTATCATTATACCACAGTATTTCCCATCCTTTTACAGCATAAAGTTGTTCATAAAAAAGTTTCATTAATTTCTCTTTCCAAATCAAGTATTTCTTCTTGTTCTCGCCTAGACAGATAGATGATCAACAATTTGATTATCAGCCCCTTTCCTATCAACTATTACAAAATCAAACTCTTGCATAAGAAGTACCCATCTAATTAATCTTGGTTTGGCATCCTTCTTTTGAATCAAATGTTTAATAGCCAAATGGTTAGTATGCACAACACATTTAGCTCCAATCAAATATGACATAAACTTATCAAAACCATACACAAGAGATAATAATTCTCTTTCAATGGTGTTGTAATTAATCTGAGCATCATTAAGAATCTTACAAGCATAATATATAACATTAAACTTCTTATCATATCTCTTCCATAAAATAACTCCAATTGCATAATCACTAACAACACACATTAATTCAAAAGGTTTCTCCCAATCAGGTGAAACAATTATAAAAGAAGTGATCAAATTTTCCTTTAAAGTTTCAAAGGCTTTAAGACAATCTTGATTAAAGTTAAATTTTGTATCTTTCTCTAGAAGTTGGCATAAAGGTTTAGTAATTTTTGAAAAGTCTTTAATACATCTCCTATAAAATCCAACATGTCCTAAAAAGCTCCTAACTCCTCTTACAGTAGCAGGTGGAGGTAAGTTTGATATAACCTGTATTTTTACAAGATCTACTTTCATATCATTTTCTGAAATTTTATGCCCAAGAAGAATTTCTCCTATAACCATTAATTGACATTTTCCCCAATT
Organism: Phalaenopsis aphrodite; assembly: GCA_003013225.1. NCBI lineage: Eukaryota > Viridiplantae > Streptophyta > Magnoliopsida > Asparagales > Orchidaceae > Phalaenopsis > Phalaenopsis aphrodite. The sequence goes on along the minus strand of NEWO01000245.1, from coordinate 409,808 downwards.
CAATATGAGATTAGTCTTTTCACAATGTTCGAGAACTTTATTTAAATGATTTAGACATATTTCAAATGAAGTTCCAAACACATAAAATTTGTTCAAAAGGACTTCAATACCTTTTTCAATTAAATCACCAAAAATTGACATCATATATCTTTGAAATGTTGTAGGTGCATTACATAAACCAAAGGACATTCTCCAAAAAGCAAAAGTTCTATATGAACCAGTAAATGTTGTTTTATCTTGATACTCTGAAGCAATAAGCATTTGGTGAAAATTGGTAAATCCATCTAGAAAACAAAATTTTTTATGTCCAGCCAATCTATCCAACATATGGTCCAAAAAGGGTAAAGGAAAATGATCCTTCCTGGTGGCAAAATTTAATTCTCTATAGTCTATGAAGATTCTCCAACCAGTGACTTGTCTTGTTGATATTAATTCATTATGCTCATTTGTCACTACAGTCAGACGTCCTTTCTTTGGAACACAGTGAATTGGACTTACCCAAGCACTGTCTGAAATAAGATATATTATTTCAGCATCTAATCATTTTAAAATCTTTTTCTTCACAACTTCTTTCATCGTAGGTTTTAATCTCCTTTGAGGATTAGCTCTTGGTTCATGTTGATCTTCTAATAAGATTCTATTCATACAAATTGAAGGACTGATTCCTTTAATATCAGCTAATGTCCATCCAAAAGCTTTCTTATATCTTTTTAAGGTTTCCAACAACTGTTGTTCTTGTGTTTTAGTTAATTCTGAGGATACTATAACAGGTAATGTAGATAAATTTCCTAAGAATGCATACTTCAAATGTGTAGGAAGTTTTTTCAGTTCTAATTCAGGAGGTTTCTTAATAAATGAAATCAAATTCTTATTACTTTCTATAGGATCTAACATTCTCTTTACTCACTTCCATAGATTCATCATGAATTTTATCCTCATTTTGATATTCCATATATTCCTTTTCAAATTCTTTTTGATAAGTCTTCTTAAAATATTCATAGCTTAAATATTCATTAATATCCATTCTGAAGAATTAAATCTCTTGCTCTTTTGTAGGGTATCTCATTGATTTTTAATATTAAATATAACCTCTTATTCACTAACTCTCATAGTTAGTTCTCCTCTCGGCACATCTATCAAAGCTCTTCCAGTGACTAGGAATGGTCTTTCTAAAATGAAAGAAATTTATTTATCTTCCTCCATATCTAATACAATAAAGTCCACAAGAAAAATAAATTTATTCACTTTTACCGAAACATCTTCTATAACTCCTTTAGGATAGGTAATGGAACGATCAACTAACTGAAGAGTTACAGTTGTAGGTGAAATATCTCCTAAGCCCAACCTTTTGAATATTGATAATGCCATAAGATTAATATTGGCTTTTAAATCACATAAAGCTTTTCCATAAATTGTTCTTCAATAACACAAGGAATTGTAAAACTTCCAGGATCTTTAAGTTTTGAGGAAGCTTTTTGAGTTATAGCGCTACACTCTTTGCTGAGTGCAACAATCTCATTATCTACAAACTACCTTTTTTTATTAAGTACATTCTTCATGAACTTCACATAGCTTCACATTTGTTCCAAAGATTCAACAAATGGAATGTTTATCGTTCATTTCCTCAAAATTTCCAAAAATTTTGAAAATTGATTATCTTTATGTTTCTACTTCAATCTTTGAGGAAATGGAGGTGGTGGTCTTTCTACAGTGATTTTCATTTGTTTAATAGGACTTTCTACTTAAAAATGAAAACCTTCACCATTTTTTTCATTTTCCACCTCATCTTTTTCAACTTCAAATTCTTGTTGAACTCCATTTTCTAATTCTTTTCCCCTTCTCAGTTGAATAACTTTGATATTCCCTTTTTTCGGATCTTCATGATTTACTTTAACATTATTAGGCAATGTTCTTGGAGGTCTATTACTAAGTCCAGTAGTAATACTTCCCAATTGATTTTCTATGTTTCTGATTGCAGCTCGTTTACTTTGTAATTGATTGCCCATTTACAATATCAATTCTTCCATTGATAGCTTTTTCTCCTTAATCTGAAAATTATTAAATCTTTGGGGAGGGAGGGGGTAATAAGGTTTTATAACTTTGATTCCCTTGATTGCTGGAGTTTCCCAATGGATTAGAAGTATTGTTTCCCCATTGCAGATTTGCAGCATTAGAGTTATTTTTACTCCAACTAAAATTTGGATGATTCTTCCATCCAGGATTATATTAATTGGAATAAGGGTTATTAGAACTATTTTTTCTTGCATTTAAGGTCTCATACGAAGAATGTTATTCTATCATTTGTCCCAATGAGTTTTCCTCAAGCACAACTTCTATCTGAGAATAATTCATTCCATATTGATCTATCTTCTTTAATATAGTAGCTATTTGGGCAGCTAACATAGATATTGCATCAAAATCATGAATACTAGCTACTTTTTTTGGATTTACCCTTTTAGATGGCCATTAAAAATTATTTGTAGCCATCTCTTCATCTAATGAATATGTTTCATCGAATGGTTTTGGCATTAATGATTCACCAGCAGCTGCGTCAATTATTAATCTAAGAGATCCAACCAACCCATTATAAAAAGTTTAAATTTTTTACCAATCTGGCAACGCATGGTGTGGACACATTCTAAGGAGATCTTTAAATCTTTTCCGGGCTTCATAAATTGACTTCCCTTCAAACTGATAAAAAAATGTGATATCATTTCCAAGTTTACCAGTTTTTGAAGATAGGAAATATTTAGATAAGAATTTTTGTGATAAATCTCCCCATGTTCTGATAGATCCAGGTGCTAATGAATCTAACCACATCTTACCTTTATCTCTTAGTGAAAAAGGAAAAATTCTAAGCCTGACAACATCATTCGACACTCCATATTTAAATGCATCACACAATTCTATAAGACTAGCAAGTGTAAATTAGGATCTTCAGTTGGTGTTCCTCCAAACTGATTGTTTTTTAATATTTAAATAATAACAGGTTTAAGCACAAATGAATTGGCAGCTACAACATGGTTTTGTATGCTTAAATTAATTTCATCTACTATAGGATTAGAATAACTCATTAAAGGTCTCTAATGATGTTCATTTTCATTTCCAATTTTGCTTAAACTGCAAACTATTTTGCTAAAATGATCTTTCTTTTTTGTTATTTTAGAATTTTTCTAACAGTTCTCTCTAGTTCAGAATGGCAAGGTACTAAATTTTTAGACCTTACACTACGCATAAACAAAATAAATAAAGTAATTAAAAAAACAAGCAAGCACACTTAAATAAGAAAATTTTCAAACTAAACTACAATCATTCTTTTTTTATTATTTTTTATAAATAAAATAAAATACTTGAATAATACTTTTTGTTTCTTCCCCGACAACAATGAAAAAAACTTGATGAGGGCGGAATTTGTGTGTAGATTTTACAAAGATTTTTTAATATTACCAAATTTCACATGGTAGATATATAATAAATACGTAATATAATCCCAACAAAAAAACTGTCTTTGAAAATACTTTATCTTTTAAAACTTTTTTTAAACTGCCAAATCCTTGTTAAAATCAATGCAAGTATATGTATCGCTCAAGTAATAAAGGGCTCTAACGGAGTCCTAGAGTTCGATCCTATAGGAAGTTGGAAGATCCTTTAAATAAGTTTTAAAAATTATTTTAGAAACAAAAATACAAAAAGAACATAAGTAAAGTGCAAAGTTTGAATATTAACTACAAGGGTAAATGCTATACAAAATGCAATTGAAAAATAAATTTAAATAACTAAGAACTAACTTTCAAAAGTAAAATTACAAAAACTAAAAAAAGTTTTTGTTTTGACGGAAAGTTCCAATTTAAAAAGCATCATTCCCCTTTATAATGAGTTTATGGATTGAGAAGGAATTAAAATCATATGAATATATATATATATATATATATATATATATATATATATATATATATATATATATATATATATATATATATATATATATATATATATATATATATATATATATATATCTGTGTCAAATAGAAGCAATCATATTTAATACACTCTTCCTAGTGTTATTAAAAATATTGACTAATCCAGAGTTTGGTACCTAACTCCGTAGTTAGGTTGGGAGGATATCGACTGCCACTCTAGAGCTCCCAATAATCCCTCACTTGAGGGCTCATAATCTTACATCAGTTTCCAATCAACCTGAACAAATTGGGGATTTTAATCCGTCACCTTAAAATCTCTGATCCTGCATCCAACAAAGTATATTTCCTTATTTATTTGCACCCGATCCCATGAATGACAAACTCTCCTTTGAAATTAATGTGACTCTCCCTATGTTGTAGAAATCATATCCCTATTTAGAATATATGTTTCTTGACAAGTTTTAATATTTAATTTGCTCGATCAAAAAGTAAATGAAGATTAGATTTCAAATCATCACAAATCATTAACATTTAAAACTGTAGAAAAAAAAATCAATTCTTTGCAAAACCATATCTCAAAGTAAGGATAAGGATAACTACTCAGAATTCATGAGAAGGATACAAAAAAACACTAATTTCATATTTAAAATAAGTTTACAAATAAATAAATAAATAAATGACACAACTTGTCTCACAATCCTTCCGAAACAAATCCCTAGAAGTTTTCCTCAAGTCTTTCTCTCTTTACAATCCCTCTCAATTATCTATTAGAAGTGTAATGAAGAAGAAATCTCTCACATTCCATCTCCTCTTACAACAATAAAAGAAAATCTCCTCTTCTATTCTCCTGCCTCTCATGCCAACTTTCTCTCTCTCTTTTTGTCATCCCTCTCTTAGCCCCCATGAAATTTTCTCCTTTATTTTTGAGCTGCCTCCTTTGAAAAAATTTCAAATTTCCTCCAAAAATCAACTCTTTCAAATTCAAAAGATATGTAATTTGATTCAAGAGACATATCCATTCAAAAAAAAACCTTTCAAAGTGTCTAGACGCATTGAATTACTTCAATAGGTGTGTAGAACAACTGTCCCTTTGAAAATTTATGCAAAATTTGTCTCAAATGACCTTAATTTGCAAAAAGTCATTTCTGGCGCATCATGCACCGATCTAGTGCATCATGCTCCAGAATCCTAAAATTCGCTGTTTTGGCTCCATATTTCATCCTTCCTGCCATTTTTTTTCTCTAAGGGCCTAAAAATTATATACCTACAAAAAAAAACTTGAAAATACCATTTTTTAAAGTGCAATATCATCAAAAATAAGTGTAAAATATATACTTAAAATAGTATTTTATTTTAGTGTATCATTAACATCAAATGGGTTCATGAAAATAATGTTAAAGAAAAAAAGTAAGAAAATTGAGATGGAACTGTCACTGTTGTTATTCATGATGTCTCTTGTAAAACTCAAGTCTGGGTGAGCCCGAGCTGTAGTGAACTCATCAATCCAACCACTACAAGAGAATATTTAAGTCTAGCCATCATAAATAGTTTAGAAATCACATTCGTTATGAGACACAAAGATCAAATCAAATCACTAATAATCCAAACATTCACCAATCGTCAATCAAACTTTTCAATCCATAATAAAGCAAACACAATACAACAGTAACAATTAATAATCTTTAGCACACTAAATCAAACCACATTGATAACTATGGGTTGCCTGTCATAAAGTGCCTGGTTTAACATCGTCAGCCCTACAAATGGTTCTACCTCAATCAAAATTAAATTTAAGTAATCCTTGATCAATCACTAAATCTTTTTCAGATCCAGAGACTCCTACAAATTCCTCAAAGTTAAATATTTCTTTTACCTCATCCTTTGCAGATTAATTCATATCATTATTCCTCAAATTTTTTTCTAGATCCAATATTCTTTTAGTGATTTTCTCAATTTTTATATTAATATCATCCCTGTAATTTATAGAAAATGTATCTTTATATGTACTTCCAGATCTCCAAAATTTTAGATCAGATTTCCTCTAGATAATTCAAATTCTAGATCAAATTCTTCTAAGCTACTCTTCTGTTCAAGGTTTTCTTTTAATTCTTCCCGTTGGTACTGAGTAAATGGTAGAGGTGGTCTTTTTATATTTATCTTAGTTGAGGAATCAGTTTTTTCTAATTCCTTAAGAATTTTTTTCATTGGTCTTTCAATCTCCTCATCCTCATCTCTCAACTCAATGTTCTTTTGAAATATATCCTTGAATTCTCTTCTCAATATTAGTTTGATATTTTTAAAATTCTCATCATTCATCTCCCTTAAGGTTTAACTTAGTTTCACTAGGTAAATCCATTGGGGGTAGTTGTAAATTGCATTAACAATCCACCCTAGTTGGTTTTCTATATTTCTTATTGCAACCTCTTGATTTTCCAACTCACTCTTTTGACTTTCCAAAAGACCCGCCAATTGAATCACATCCTCGTCTACAGTGACTCCTTCTCCTCAATATGTATGTTGAAGTTAAAATTATTAGAAAAGGAGAGTTCATCAATTAATAAGCATGATTATTCCAACTACATATTTGATTAAATTGATTAACTTCCAAAGTTGGTCTTCTCCTGTAAAATTATTATTCCAGTTAAATTTGAAATGATTTTCCCAACCTGGGTTATAGTAATCGGACTAAGGATTGTATATCTCATGGCTAGTTTCAAAATAATTAGGCTCAATCAATTGTCCAAATAAATTTTTCTTAATAACTGGAGGTCCTTGAGGATAAGTTTCTATATATTGATCTAACTTCCTCTCAATATCTTCAACTAAAGAAGTTATAATAGTAAGCATATCTTCTTGAAAAATTGCCACTCTCTTCAGTTTTTCTATTTCGAAGCTACTAGCATTATAATCCAAATCTAAATATTCATTATATCTTTGATCCACCATTTCTACATTAAATTCATGGAGTCCTTTTTGATTCATCATCCTCCCAAAAGTTCTCTCCAAATCTGACTCGCAAAATTCAAGGTGTATAACTCCAAAACTACGCATACAAATTTAATGATTTAACTAATAGGATAAAAAATCAAACATATTTTTGGTATTTTGTATTTTCTTTAAAATAAACACACAATAATTAAAACACACTATATAATAATACTATAAATTCCAAATCTAAGTCTTACAGGTTTAACTAAAATTCTCCTAAAGTTCTTACCGAAGCATCCCGACAACGGGACCAAAAACTTGATGCGCCTCTGGTGTGTGGTATTTCTCTACATGTTTTATGTTAAAATAAATTCCTGATGCAATGCCAAAAACTTGATCCTTCTCAAAATTATGCAATAATTAAGCTTCTAAAATATGGTAAAAAATTTAACCCAATTTATATTTAGTAGTTAAAATCAAAATGTTATAAAATATATAAATAGTTCACACACTAGAGGTTCTACGTACGTGCACGTATCGCTTCAAGTAATAACGGGCTTTCTTTCAAAAACCCAGTATCGATCCCACAGAGAAGCGAGATAAGAAATCCCTTAGGCTAATTCTAGTTTACTACTACCAGTCCTTAGTTTGAAAGGTTGATTTAAGTGGTTTTTCTATAAGGTTCTCCTAAATGTAAGTCTTAATATTAAAACAACAAACAACTACTCCTAATGAAAATTTTAATTTTAAAGATAATGTTTTCTAGATGAATTGGTTTGGAGAATTTTGAGAATTTTAAAAGTATTATTCTAATGTAATGAATTGGATAATGTATAGGAATGAGATACATTAATAATTGTATGTGCCAAATATGAGTAATTCGATTCTTTACCTTCTGAGAGTGCAAAAAAAACATTGACTAATCCAGAGTTTGGTCCCTAAATTTGTGGTTAGGTTGAGAGGATACAAGCTGCCACTCCAAAGCTCCCACTTCTCCCACACTTGAGGGCTAGCAATCTCAATTAAGTTTCCAAGCAACTAAACCAAATTGGGAATTTTAGTTTGTCTTCCTAAAATCTCCAACTCTACGCCCATCAAAGTATTTTTTTCATATTTATTTGCATTCACCCCATGGACCACATTCTCATCCATGAAATTGAATGTGATTCTTACTTTATTGTAGAAAGCATAGCCCTTTTAGATCATATGTTTCTCAACAAATTTTAACATTACAACAGACCTAAATTTCAATGTAGATAAAATTCAAGTAGAACCATCACTTTTATAATTAAATCTCATACTAACTTGTATCCAAAAATCCTACACTTAAATCCCACTCTTTGCAAACGAAAAGTAAATTGAAAACAACGTCATAATCTTTTCATGAACTATTTCCAATTAAGAAGAAAGAGTAAGAAAAAAAAACTCACAAAATGCGAAGAAAACACAACGAAAAACTTCATTACATTAAAGAAAATCAACTAGATAAGTGTTACAGAAAGACTTTATCTTCACCCAAGTGACATATGTCATCATTCAAGAGCCTTTCCTAAGTTTTAAGATTCCTTAAACCACTCCAAGAGGCATTTGATTCACTTAAAGCCTTCTAGAACATCTCAAAATAGTCAAAAACTGTAAAAAATCCATCAAAATCTTGTGTTGGAGCCTCCAGTGCCATTTTATGGCGCCTCTAACACCGGTTCTCTAGATTTTGGATCTTCTGGCTCCATTCTAGTTCCTCTGGTGCCAGTTCTTTGGATTCTGGTGCCTCTGGCGCTACCCTGGAGCAGTTCCACCGTTTTGCTCTGTTTGGTTCTGTTTTAGCTCTTTTTCGCCGCATTTCAGCTGTGTTTTGCTCCTAACAGATAAACCTACAAGATAAGGATTAAAACAACCTTTCTTTAAAGTGTAATTTCATTCAAAAACTTTTGAAAAGTGTAAATGAGATTAAACCTGAAAGACATTTAAAAATGTGCATGGTCATAATTGCTTTCTTGCTCGTTTTTGCTCCAAATTGCACCATTTTTGCTTCCTTTTTTCTAAAAGTCTATTTAAAATACCTTTTTCTAAAGGTTATTATCATTTAAAATGTGCATAAAATGAGCTTGAAATGTACTCTAAAAATAGGTAATTATTAAGTGTATTATTAGACCTAATTGAGGTTTAACTTTTATTAAGCTTAATGTAAGTAAGGCTTAATATGAATTAATTAGGTCTAATTAGTGTTATATCTAATTTAGGTCTAGGTTAATTAAGCCTAATGTAAGTAATGGTTAATGTGGTTAATTAGGTCTAATTAGGGTTAGACCTAATTAGGGTTAGACCTAATTAGGGTTTAATGTGTTAAACCTAATGTGATTAAGGCTTAAAAAGAGTTAATCAAGTCTAATTGTGGTTTAGACCTAGTTAGGGTTCAATATGTCTTAAATCTAATATTGTTAAGGTCTAAGCAGATGAATTAGGTCTAATTGAGATTTAGACCTAATTAGGGTTTAATTATGTTAAGCCTAATGTCATTCAGGCTTAAAAAAAGGTTAATTATGTCTAATTGGAGTTTAGACCTAATTTTGATGATATTAAACATAATTTGATTAAAGTTTAATAGAGTTTAATTAGGTCTTTTTGTGGTTTAGACCTAATTTGGGTTTGGTGAATTGTGGGCTCACCTGGATTGAACTTCATTGTCTACGTCTGCTCTATCCTGGATTTAGATTAAATCTAAGATGTATAAACCTAAATGTCATGTGAGTTTGATTTCAATATTTGGAATTTTTAACTTTGAGTCTGTAGAGGTTAGACCCAATAGTCCTGAGGAGATAACTAAACCCCATGTCAGCTAGGGTGTAGGTTTACCCTAGATCTAGTTCATGAATCAGACCTAACGTTATGATCCCAATTTTTTGTATGTAAGCATTTATGCAGTCGACACCACTACAGTGCTAAAAAATTGATACTTGTATGAAAAGTATTTTTTGTAAAATATATATAATTATAGGCAATTAATAATTGGATTCTACGCAAGTATACATATAGTTATCAAGTAATAAATTACTTTCTATTTAAGCCCCAAATATCGTTCCCACAAGGAAGGTGTAAATTGACAATGAAGTGTTTTACTAGGAAATTTATAGAAAATCAAATGAAATCACTGTCACTAATTTTGATTGTTGAGATGTTATCAAAACTAAAGTACATAATTTTAAGCAAAACAAAAATGCAAAGTTTTAAAAAGTAAATACTAATGTACTAACTATGTTTATGTAATGAAGATTTCTTTTTTGAAAAAGCATCATTCCCACTACAATGAGGTCCTGGTGAAATAAGATGAGATAAATGTTTATAATATGTATTATGCCAAATAAGAGCAATTATAATTCTCTACCCCGATATAGTGCATAGAAAATCATTAGCTAATCCTATTTTTAGTCCCAAAATCTGTGGCGAGGCTAGGAGGATACCAGCTCCCACTCTAGAGCTCCCACTTCCCTTCACCTAAAGGCTAACTCTCACTTTAGTTTTTAAACACTAAGACATAAATGGGGATTTTAGTCTACCACCCTAAAGATTCTCCAATTCTACACCCAACAAAGAATATTTCTCTGTTTATTTGTACTTAATTCTATGAACAAATTTCTACTCATGAAATCAAATGTGATCCTCACTCTGTTATAGAACTTATACTCCATTTCCCAGATCATATGTTGGAGTTGAAAAATCATCACAATTTATTTTATATTTTAATATTGGCATATCATATTATCCATTCATTTCACCATATCTCAGAGTAGGGAGAAAGATAGACGGAGCTACTTAGATTTCATGAGAAAGACACAACAAAACACAAATTTCATATATAAAAGAAAGTTCATACAACACTAATAAATAAATAAAACTTATCTGAAACTTGTTCTCAAAGCAAATCCCTTGTAGCCTTTCCTTAGAAATGTAGGAAGAAGATATCTCTTACTTTTCTCCTTCTCCAACACTCTTACAGAAAGTTTCACACAAAATATCACCACACAAACTCTAAAATATAAAAGAAAAAAAACTAATGGACTCCAATATAATGGTGAAATGAAGATGGATTATGAAGAATGGCGAAAATGTAGCGTAGTGGAATGTTTTGGTGTGAAAAGGAGTCCCTTTCTTGATAAATTTTGGCTCCAAATAAAGCCCAAGGTCGGTTATCCAAGTGGTGCCTCCAAACACTCTTAAAAAATTGTCTAATTACATCGAACCTTCTAGAAACGGATGTTAAACCGCCTTTGGCGCCATCGGGCACTAGTCTGGCACCGTCGGTGCTAGTCTGGTACCGTTGGCACTGAGTAAAAATTTTTGTTGTTCTGTTGATTTGCACCGTCAGCACTGCTTTTAGCGCGGTCAGTGCTGAGTACTTCTTCAAAAACGTCATTTTGACTCCAAATTCCATCCTTTTTTACTTTAAGTCCTTAAAATCAACAACCTGCAAGAAAACATCAAAATACCTTCCATTAAGGTACAATATCACCAAAAATAAGTTTAAAATATGGGTCTAAAATGCATATATTTTTGGAGTATCAAAATCCCCCAAAATTACATGTTAGTTTTTCTCAAGTAATTCCTCTGCTACATAAAAATATGACTTATGTTAAAAAATTTCACTTTGAGAGTTCCATATTTAAGTTCTCTAAGCATAATAATATAACTTAAGAAAAATTCAAAACAACTCTAGTTAATACTAAAGGTACTAGGATATTCAATAATCAAGTCTAAGACTTCTGATCCTCTATTTCTTTCAAGAAAAACTGCAATTTGTCATTTTGAAGTCACTTAGAAAATTAATGAAAAAGAACTTCATAAAACTTTATTAATCATTAAGCTAATACTCAAATAAAAAGTTTATAAAATGTGTCCAAGTCTTTTTCCTTAAGTTGATTGAAGTGAAGTCAATTTTTAATTAGACATCTCCTCAAGCTTCTCCCCATATCTTTTTTTCTTTTTTCTTTACTTTTCAAGATCATTTTTAATCCCCTTTTTCTTTTTGTTCTTATGCTTTTTTGTATGTATGTGAGGATTACTATATCTTGATAGCCTTTAATGATTTTGAACTTCACTATCCTCTTCTTAAAGTTAAAAACTTTTTACATTTCTCCAGTTAACAAATTTATATTAGCTTAAAAATTACATAAAGTTTAATTCTTTTCTTTTTACATGAATCTTTTATGATTTTTAATACTTCAAAAATACAAATTCTTTTACTTAAAATAGAAAAATATAGTCTTATTCTCTTTTACTAAATGTCGTAGTCTCTAGAATTAACCTTTATTATTGAAATTTTTTTACTTCAATTTACTATATATTTAGAAAAATAAATATAGTTATCCAAAGTTAATTCCTAATACCGAAGGTCATGTTAAATTTAAAATTTTTGAAAATATAGTTAAGTGAGGACAAATAAAATTAAGTTCTCTCTTTTCTTTTTTAAAATAATTTTTCTCTCCCCCTCCCCCCCACCCAAGCTTAATTTTTTTTAAAAGATTTACATGAAGAACAATAAGGATAAAAGGGTGAAAGAATGCATTAAATACATAAAAAAAATTCATACTTGTTGAAGATTCTGATTTTTACAAGTAAATATTGAAATACTGCATGTGCTAATATGAAAAACTACAAGACTTAAAACATTAAATTGCACAACATATATATATATATATATATATATATATAATTTTCTGAGAAAGAGCTAATTACAATATATATAACAAATTTCTGAAAACAACATCAGAACTAAACTAAATTCTAAAAATGAAAATAGTTTTACACATTACAATATCACATTATAACATAACAAGAGAGTCTCAACAATATCCCAAATCAAATAATACAATCACAAAGTACAACACAAATAAACAAACAAATAAATAAAAATATCACCACTCATCATCTTCTTCATCATTAACATCTAACTTTTGCTGTTGATATGGAGTATAAACAGGGTGAATAGGGACTAAACTGTATGATCACCCTTCAGATATTTCACTAAAGCATCATCATAAGGAGCATCATATTCAAACTTCTTGAAAATCAGATCATCTGTATTAGAATTCTTGGACTCCATGTTCTGCATCCTATGATCCATCTTCAACATATCTCCCTGTTGAATCATCATCTGGTCTAATAACTTCCTGTTACTAGGGCCCCTTGAAGTAGGCTCACTAAAAGTAGGGGTCCTAGAAGTAGAAGAAATATCGCTGGCCTTACTTGCAGATCTCCAATCAACATGGGACTCCTAAGTCTTAAAGTTTTCAGGCCCAATCAGTCTCTGAGGCACAATCCTCTCCTCATCAGGTTTGAAATCAACTATTGCAAGCTCACAAAGTGTATAAAAGAGAGCAGGGTCTGCCAATCCACCAGTGGTCTCTCCTATAGTAATAGATCGAGTGTTCGTATAAATGACGATCCTAAATTTATATCCATCACTTGTTGAATACAGTAGTTCAGGATGGCTCTATCCTTGGTCACTTCACTATGATGGTTTGTTGGAATCATCCTCCCAGAAATAAAATAATGTCAGACCTAAGATACTACATTTAACATAGAAAGGGGAAAGTTGATTTTAACTTCATTTTTAACTTTCCAAGCCCCTTTCTCACTAGTCATAAAAGAAATAACCTTATCTAAGGCCTCATTTGTGGAAGAGAATCAATGACACTGACATCTATAAACGTCTTCTAACTGATAAAACTCATCTATTTTTTTTTGGAATAAACTCTACCCCTTTCCTTAAACAAAAACAAAATCATCAGAAGCCTCCAAAAAGTTGGCATAAAACACTATAGCTATTCCAACTATCGCATTGACAGTAAAATAGCAGAAGTTTTTCCACTGCGGAGTGATAATCAATCTTTTAAATTCTTCTCCCAAATTTTTGAAACCTCGATCACGAATCACTTTCTTATTTTCTCAAAGATCATGAAATCAAGCAATAGCTTTAAATCTAACAAAATTTTGCTCGTCATATTCTGTTTTTCTTTTGCTCAATCTAGGTGTCATAGGAAATCTAGAAAAATATGATAAAAGTTTGAATAAATTCCAAAATTTTGAAAATTGAAATGTAAAGCTCTTTAAACTTAAATCCACTAAGTAAAAGTTTTTCACCAAAGCATTTTCTCAAAATATCTAAAAAAAAAACCCAAAACTTTCGGATCTAGGAAATGTGAGAAAAATCTTTAGTGAAAATAAAAAAAATTACTTTAAAATGTTGCTTTTACCTAGAGAAAATGAAATTCGAAGATCATTTTCCTCTAAATCTCCTTAAATCCGCCCAAAATTAAGCCCTAGGTGTGAAAACCGAAGGTTGAAGGTGTCTTTAAGGGTAAAAATTGAGGTTTTGTGCTAAAAATTGTGAATTAAATGGGTTATTACTGCTCTTGGGTTGAAGGCGTCGTCGACGCCCATGCTAGCACCGTAGGCTATGATGGCCCAAAATTCACTATTTTGATTTTTTCAAATTTTTAATTTCCTTTTAATCTACTCTAAAATTTTTTTAGTATTTTTAAACACAAATTTTTACCTAACCATAATTCACAAGTAAACATTTCACAAACAATCATTTTCACAAACAATAACAAACTAACTTTATATATGAAAATACACTTTTTACAAATAAATTTCACAAATCACACATTCACACCTCTTAGGTAAAAAAATTATAAATCAGCGTCAAAATAAAGCCACAACACTAAGCCCTGACACAAAACTATACACATAATCAAGGTTCAGAATTCTAAAGAAAAAACAAACCAAACCAAATCAAATCAAATCCACACAATTACATCAAGTACATAAATATTCTTAAGCAAGTAGAGAATCCAAAGTCTTTAGTCATTCCGCTTCATCTTCAGTGCTTTCACATCCTCTAATATCTCTCATGCATTGATAATGAACATATAGGTTGTAGAAGGATCAGTATATAGGAATGGATCTATCAAATTTTCTTTGATCCACCCATTTTCTTTAAACATTCAAACTAATCCTACTTCAAAAGTTCCAGTATGATCAAAATTTTCTTTCATTCTCACATCAAGGTGATCAAAAAGGTACTTAAGATCTCCCACTACATTCATAATACTCTGAAGTTCCCTTCCAATTTTTTTCAACTTATTCTCGAAAGCAAGAAAACTACCTACTATTGGTAGTATTAATGGACTTAAAGCATGTGAATAATGATCCATAATAGCATTTAGTGCTTCATTTACATTACAAACATACTGATCATCAATAGGGATCATGGGCTCCCATGGTAGCAAAAATTTTTCCCAACATTCATATGGCACTTGACAATGACTGCAAATTAGAAAAATTGTAGAAGGATGCCCAAGTCCATAAATTGGCCCATTCATAATGGTACTCATAACAGATTTAAATATGATTGATCCTATATCAATATGTTTTTTTTATAATACAATAGTTTAAAATAACACTTTGCTTGGTGACTCTATCAATTTTCATAATAGGCAGTAATTTTGCACAAATAAAGAAATGCCACTATATCGAAATTCGATTAAGTAATAAAGTAGTAAAACTAATATATCCTTCAGGTCGTACTTCCCACATATCACTTTCATCCGTCAGAAAATTATAAATATCTTGCATCAAATCTCACATAGGAATGAAATTTGTATAATGACATATTAGAACATTTTCTATCATATACAATTCATTAATCCTTGCATGAGTAAATGAAACAACCTTACCTCGTACGAAGACAACTCCTTGGGTAATTCCATGTAGATTTTCATAGAATCCTTCACTACAGGCACAACAACCGTAGCTGTAGTGTAACACAAAATTTCCCATTGCCTTTGCAAAATGATCTTCTCAATCAGAGCACTTGGATTGATCAATCCATGATTAACAAATCCTCTCTCTTTTGCAAATCTCTTCTTCGTAATAACTTTATCGTTTAATCTCTGCGCGTCGAAACTAATAAACTTTCTTCTATTTAAATCTCCATACCTTAAAGTATTTCTGGAATTGCAAGCCATGAAATCCAAAAATAGGAAGTTTCTAGGCATCCTAGGAAATTTCCAGGACTTTAAAAACACCTCCCCACGGTTATTATGGAGCAAAATCTCGCCAAAGTCCACCAAAAGTTGTCTAAACCGTCAAACTGCTCTCGGCATCGTAGGTGCTCCCGATTGGGGCTGCCGACACTGAGAGCAGTTTTCTTGGGTGTCGTCGGCCCCAGTAGCCAAATTTTTGCGACTTTCATTTTTCATTCAACTTAATTCCAACTTTTTATCCAATACTAATATTTGACTTCATTTATAATAAATGCAATTGTGTAGGTTTATTTTCTACTAATATATAAGACACTTATCAAACATAATAGTAATACATAGATATATATGTATGGGTTGCCTCCTACAAAGTGCTTGGTTTAACGTCATCAGCCCGACACACCATTTGTTTAGTTGGGTTGACTTAACATTAAAACTTCTTTATATTGAGGTATTTGCTCTTCATAATAAAGTGTCAGACGATGTCTATTAACTTTAAATACCTTTCTAGTGTTATGATCTTTAATAACAAAAGTTCTATAATGATATACTTTAATCACTTTAAATAGTCATAACCATCTGGATTTCAGTTTTCCTGGAAAAAATCTGAATCTTGTATTATATAATAGAACTTCTTGTCCATGTTCAAATTTCATCTGAATAATCTTTCGATCATGCATTATTTTCATTTTTTCTTTATAGATTTTTGCATTATCATATGATTCATTTCTTATTTCCTCAAGTTCATTGAGTTGCAATAATCTTTTCTCTCCAGCATCATTTAGATTAAAATTAAATTCCTTAATAGCCCAAAATGCTTTATGCTCTAATTCTACTGGTAAGCGACATGTTTTTCTAAATATCAGTCTGTGTGGGGACATTCCTATAAGAGTCTAATAAGCAGTTATATGCCCATAATGCAGTATCTAATCTAGCAGACCAATCTAATTTATAAAGATTTATAGCTTTTTCTAAATTACGTTTACTTTCACAATTTGATACTCTTCTAGACTGCTAGTATGAGGATGATAAGCAGTAGAGAATCTATGCATAATATCATATTTCTTAATTAATTTTTCAATTGTCTTATTCCTACAATGAGATCCTTCATCAGTAATAATTACTCTCGGCATTTCTTATCTTATAAAAATATTTTTAATTAAAAATTTAGAAACACTCCGAGCATCAGATCTCAGTACAATAATAGCTTCAATCCATTTAGACATATAATCAACAGCAAGAATATATATGAGTTTCCAAATGAAGGCATAAACGGTACTATAAAATCTAATCCCCACACATCAAAAATTTCAACTTGGAATGTGTAATTTAGAGGCATTTCATTTCTTCTAGAATTATTTACTACTCATTGACATGTATCACACATTTTAATATATTCTTTAACATCTTTAAAAATAGTATGCCAATAAAATCTAGCTTGTAAAATCTTATATGCAGTTCTATTTATTCTAAAATGTCCTCCAAATTTAGAATCTGGCATATTTCAATTATCTATTGAGTTTCTTCATAAGGCACACATCTTCTAATAATTAGATCTTTACATTGTTTATATAAATATGTGTTATCCCAAAAATAGTCTTTTGAATCATATACAAACTTTTATAATTGTGAATTTTTCATATCAGGTGGTAAAATATTACTTACAATATAATTCACTATATTAGCATACCACGGTACATCCATTTCATCAATACTATATAACTGTTCATCACGGAAATTTTCTAAAATTTCATTTAAAAAATTAGTTAATATTTTTATTTCTACTCTAAACAAATTATCAGCTATTTAATTATCATTTCCCTTTCTATTAATCACGGTAAAATCAAAATCTTGCAATAGAAGTATCCATCTCATTAATCTTGGTTTAGCATGCTTCTTTTGCATTAAGTATTTAATAGTAGAATGATCTATATGCACATACATTTAGTTCCAATTAAATAAGGTCTAAATTTATCAAAGGCATAAACAATAGCTAATAGCTCTCTTTCAGTAGCAGTATAATTAATTTGAGCATCATTTAGAGTCTTACTAGTATAATATATAACTTTAAAGATTTTGTCGTGACTTTGTCCTAATACAGCCTCAATTGCATAATCTTTAAAATCACATATTATTTCAAATGGTTTTTCCCAGCCAGGTGGTACTATTATAGGGACAATGACTAATTTTTTCTTTTATCATTCAAATGCTTTTATGCATTCCTCGTCAAAATCAAATTTTTTATCTTTTTCTAAAAGTTGGCATAGCGGCTTAGTTATTTTTGAAAATTTTTCTATGAAGCGCCTGTAAAAACCAGCATGCGTTAGAAAACTTCTTACCCCTTTAGCATTAGAAGGTGGTGGTAATTTTTCTATACCTTGGATTTTTGCAGGATCTACCTCCATGCATTATTCAGAAATTTTATGCCCAAGCACAATACCTCCTCCAACCATAAATTAACATTTTTCGTAATTTAATACTAGGTTGAATTTTTCACATACTTCCAAAAATTTTCTAAATTATTAAAACATAACTCAAATGAAGTCCCAAATACAGAAAAATCATCCATAAACACTTTCATTCCATGTTCTATAAAATTGCTAAAAATTGACATCATGCATCTTTGAAATGTTGCAGGTGCATTGCATAGTTCAAAAGACATTCTATGAACAGTAAATGTTCTATATGGGCTTGTAAATATTGTTTTCTCTTAATACTTTGTAGTAATTAGAATTTGATGATAACCGGTATATCTATCTAAAAAGCAATAATATTTATTCCCAGCCAATCTATCCAACATTTGGTCTACAAGGGGTAAAGGAAAGTGATCTTTTCTGGTGACCATATTTAATTTTCCAGAGTCAATACAAATTTTCCAACCAGAACTTGTCTTATTGGTATTAATTCATTTTTCTCATTTTCTTCAATAGTCACTCCTCCTTTCTTCGGAACACAGTGAATTGGGCTTACCCAAGCACTATCTGAAATAGGATATATAATTCAAGCATCTAAACATTTTAAAATCTCTTTTTTAACAACTTCTTTCAATATTGGGTTTAATCTTCTCTAAGGATCAACTTTAGGTTCATATTGTTCATCTAATAAAATTCCGTGCATATAAATTTAAGGACTAATTCCTTTAATATTTGCTAAAGTCCATCCAAAAGCCTTTTTATACTTGTTCAAAATTTTTATCAACTTTTGTTCTAGAATTTCAGTTAACTCAGAAGATATAATAACAGGCAATGGGGATGACTCTCCTAAAAATACGTACTTTAAATGGGTAGGCAATATCTTTAATTCAAGTTTAGGAGGTTTAATACTTGAAGGAATAATATTTTTACTATCATTTTCCAAAAATTCTAACATTGCAAATTTTCCCTGAGTATATTCCAAATCTTCTCCTTTTATTTAATCTTCATTCTTTAAAATTTCTCCATTCTTTTATTTATCATCACACTCATTCTTAAACTATTCATTACTCAGATAATCAGCTACTTTCATACCGAAACAGTCATTATTTTTTTAATTGCAGGATATTTCATAGCTTTTGCTATATTAAATTTTACTTCTTGATCATTAACAATCATTATTAATTCTCTTTTTTGTACATCTATTACTGCTTTTTCTGTAGCAAGAAATGATCTCCCTAAAATAATAGGAATCTCTTTATCTTCCTCCATATCCAATACTATAAAGTCTACAAGGATAATAAATTTATCTGCTTTCACTTGTACATTCTTTATAACTCCTTTTGGATAAGTTATTGTTCGATCACCTAACTGAAGTGTTATAGTAGTAGGGAAATTTTCTCCCAAATCTAAACGTTTAAAGATCGATAAGGGCATAAGATTGATACTCGCTCCTAAATCACATAAAGTTTTTTCTATACAACTTTTCACCAATTGCACAAGGTATAATAAAACTTCCAAAATATTTTGATTTTTTAGGAAGATTTTTCTGAATAATAACACTACACTCTCACTGAATGCAACAATCTCATGATTTATGAACTTCATTTTCTTATTGCATCCTTCATAAATTTCACATAACTTGGCATTTGTTCTAAAGATTCAACAAAAAGAATATTTATCGTTAATTTCTTAAGGATTTCAAAAATTTTGTAAATTATTTATACTTATTTTTTTTCAGTCTTTAAGGAAATGGAGGTAATGGTTTTTCTAAAGGAACCTGTGTTTGTTCATTTTCATGTTGATCATTTTCCATTTCTTCCTTCTCTTCAACGACATTAGTTCCTCTTTGGATCCTTGTTTCAACTTCTTTTCCACTTCTTAATTGAATACCTTTAATTTGCTCTTTATTTTAATCTTTTGGATTAACTTCCGCAGTACTTGGAAGAATTTCAGAAGGCCTGTTACTAAGTGTAGTAGCAATATGTCCTAATTGATTTTCAATATTTCTAATAGCAGCCCCTTGATTTTGTATTTTATTTCCCATATTCAACATCACTTCTTCTATCGTCAAATTCTTTTCCTTAACTTGTGGGTTAGGATTGGAGTTAAATCCTAGAGGATAATAAGGTCAAAAATTAGGATTTCCTTGATTGTTCAAATTTCTAGATGGACTCACTGGATTGTTATAATTATTTCAACTAAAATTAAGGTGATTTTTCCATCCAGGGTTAAAATAATTAGAATAGGGATTGTTATTTCGATTATTTATAGTGTTTAAAGTTTCATAATACGGTTGAGCATCAATAATCTCTCTTAGTAAATTCTCCTCTAATGCTGGGGTATTTGAGAATAGTTCACTCCTATTGATCAATCTTTCTAAAAATAGCTGCAATTTGAGATGCCAAAATAGAAATTGCATCAAAATCATGAATACTGGCCACTCTATTAGGATTTACCCTTTCTGAGGGCCATTGAAAATTATTAGTAGCCATTTCTTCAATTAAAGAATTTGCTTCATCAAAAGATTTTGATATTAATGATCCACCCGCAACAACATCTATAATAGATTTTAGTGATCCTACTAATCCATTGTAAAAGGTTTGAATTATTAACCAATCTGGTAAAGCATGGTGTGGACATTTTCTAAGAAGATCTTTAAATCTTTCCCAGGCTTCATATATCAATTCCCCTTCAAACTGACAAAAAGATGTAATATCATTTCTAAACTTAGAGGTTTTCGAGGGTAGAAAATATTTATCCAAGAATGTTTGTGATAGTTCTCCCCAATTTCTAATAGATTTAGGTGCTAATGAATTTAACCAAGCCATGGATTTATCCCTTAATGAAAGGAAAAAGTCTAAGGCTAACAACATCATTAGACACTCTGTCACATTTAATCGTAGCACGTATCTCAAGAAAACTAGCAAGATATAAGTTAGGATCTTCAGTAGGTGATCCTCCAAACTGATTATTTTGTATTATTTGGATAATAGCATGTTTAAGCTCAAATAAATTAGCAGGAACATCAGCATTTTAAAAAGTCAAGTGAAGTTCATCTGCTATCGGATTTGCATAATCTTTTAAAGGTCTTTGTCGATTCTCATTTATTGGATTTTCTATGTTATTTGCCATTTCTTTTAAATTTTTAATTTCTGTTTGTTGTTTTTGAATTTTTTTAATAGTACCTTCTAACTCTGAATCGTAAGGTACTGAGTCTTCAGATCCAATATTTCACATAAACAAATAAAGTAAGCAACGTAAATTTTTTTTTAAATATTCTTAAATAAATTTCTTTTTGGATTTTTGATTTTTTTAATTTCTTTTTTTTATATATTTTTATCGTATATATATTATCTCTAACTTTCCTAATTTATCAAAACTATTTAATTTACCTAAATTTAACCGTTACCTTTCCCCGGTAACGACACCAAAAACTTGATCACGCTTTTTTGTATGTAAGGATTTATGAAGATGACACCACTATAGTGCCAAAGTCTTGATCCTTGTATGAAAATTAAGTTGTGTAAAATATATATAACTATAGGTAATTAAAAATTAGATTCTACACAAGTATACGTATCATTATCAAGTAATAAAGGACATTCTATTTAAGTCCCAAATATCGATCCCACAAGGAAGGTGTAAATTGGCAATGATAAGTTTTATTAGGAAATTTACAGAAAATCAAATGAAATAGCTGTCACTAATTTTGAATATTAAGATTTTATCAGAACTAAAGTTCTTAACTATTAGCGAAACAAAATTGCAAAGTCTAAAAAAGTAAGTACTAATCTACTAACTATGTTTATGTAATGGAGATTTCTTTTGTAAAAAAACATCATTCCCAATACAATGAGGTTCTAGTGAAATGAGATGAGATAAATGTTTGTAATATATATTATGCCAAATAGAAGCAATTATAATTCTCTACTCTGATGCATTGCATAAAAAATCATTAGCTAATCCTAAATTTAGTCCCGAAATTTGTGGCTAGGCTAGGAGGATACTGACTCCCACTTCTGAGCTCCCACTTCCCTTCACTTGAAGGCTGACTCTCGCTTTAGTTTTTAAAAACTAAGACCGAATTGGGGATTTTAGTCTGTCACCATAAAGATTCTCCAATTTGACACCCAATAAAGAATATTTCTCTTTTTATATGCACTTAATTCCATGAATGAATTTCTCTTCCATGAAATCAAATGTGATCCTCACTCTGTTGTAGAACTCATACTCCATTTCCAGGATCAAATGTTTGAAAAAATAATTTAACATTTCAATTGGCCTGATCAAAATATAAATTAAGTTTGGAGTTGAAAAATCATTACAATTTATTTTATATTTTTATATTACCACATCATATTATCTCTTCATTTCACCATATCTCAGAGCAGGGAGAAAGATAGAGGGAACTACTCAGATTTCATGAGAAAAAAATAATAAAACACAAATTTCATATATAAAAGAAAGTTCATACAATACTAATAAACAAGCAAACCTTATCTGAAACTCTTTCTTAAAGCAAATCCC
Source organism: Phalaenopsis aphrodite (assembly GCA_003013225.1). Taxonomy (NCBI): domain Eukaryota; kingdom Viridiplantae; phylum Streptophyta; class Magnoliopsida; order Asparagales; family Orchidaceae; genus Phalaenopsis; species Phalaenopsis aphrodite. The sequence continues at coordinate 386,978 of NEWO01000245.1, read as the reverse complement.
TTGTAGCCTTTCCTTAGAAATGCAAGAAGAAGATATCTCTCACTTTTCTCCTTCTCTAACACTCTTGCAGAAAGTTTCACACTAAATCTAACCACACGAACTCTAAACTATAAAAGAAAAAACACTAATGGACTCCAATATGGTGGTGGAATGAAGATGGATTAAGAAGAATGGTGAAAATGGAGCTTGGTGGAATGTTTTGGAGCAAAAAGGAGTCCCTTTGCTGATGAATTTCTGCCCCAATAAAATCCCTTGGTCGGTTCTCCAATAGGTGCCTCCAAAAACTCTTCAAAAATTGTCTAAATACATCGAACCGTCTAGAAACGGGGGCTGAACTGCCTTTGGCGCTAGTTTGGCGCCGTCGGTGCTGAGTAAAAAATTTTAGTTGTTCTATTGTTCTATGCCATCGACGCTACCTTTGGCCCGATCAGCGCTGATTACTCCTTCAAAAATGTCATTTTAAGTCCAAATTCCATCTTTTTTGCTTTAAGTCTTAAAAATCAATAACCTGCAAGAAAACATCAAAATACATTATATTAAGGTGCAATATCACCAAAAAATAAGTATAAAATATAGGTTTAAAAATGCATATATTTTTGATGTATCTGGATACAGATTTGCTCAATAATACATGTCATTAAAGGTTAAGGTTCAAACCTATGAACTTTTAGGTTTTAAAACGTAAATTTGAAATTTACAATTTTGACCCTAATTGATGAAAATGTCATTTTAAATTTTCAAATGACCAAAAATTATCATTTTAGAGTTTAGAAGTGTCACTCTAAATATTCTAACCATTTTCAAATGCAAGTTCCTATTTATTAATTATTTTGTAATTGTTTTGAAAATAATTACTAAATTTGATCGAAATTAAAAAATAAGATCCAAGGGAAATCTTCCCAACCTTAGAAAAATTAGAAGATGTTACTAAGGACTTAAAGGTTAATCCTTAAAGTTTTCAGATGTCTTGGAAATATAAATAATTTTTAGTAATCAAATTACTCCAAAGAGTACTTAATTAATTAAAAATTATATATACTTAATTAAAATTTGATTTCACTTCCATATTTTCTCCTCATTTTCCTGAATCTAGGGGTATTTTTGTCATATTTTTGTTTTTTTTCTATGTCATGATATGAATTTTTGAACGTTTTTGTCATTTTTTATAATTAAATAAATAGAAAATCCTTAATATTTCATTTATACACGTGGAGGCTGACTGCATCATTGGTTCCGTTGAAAGTGCTTGCGGATACGTCTTATTAGCTGGGGAGGTATACACAAGTGTATATGTGACCAGCAGTTTCATATGTTTTGTATTAATTAAACCTTGGTCCGGCTAGACCATGACCATCCATTATTAATACCTAGAAATGGACGACATCCCGTCGTCTCCCCCAACCTGTTGTATCTAATGAACCATTCATTTTAAAACACTATGATCTTTGTGAACCCTTAATGGATTTTAATGAAATTTGTTCATAAAAACTCATCTCGAATAGACAAACATATCCATACGGTGATGTGGGTATTGTAAAGTGCTTCTCTTCATAATGACCAAACTCGAGAAAATATTAAGTCAAAATGGCCATACCTCATATTGATGAAGTGAAGCTTCAATTAAGTTTCATAAGAACGGTCTTTGGGTCCTCGTAAAACTCCTCCTATGCTCAATTTGGGATGAAATTGGCCTAAGCTATATCTAAGCTAAATTGGCCTCACGACATGGTCTTCTAATAGGTTAAAGTTTACTTGAAGGCTCAATTTTGATTAGGAACTTCTTTGTAAGGCTCAGGGATGGTGTTGGAATGGTCAATTTCAAGGTTGATGGTGTTTCACGTAAACCCAAAAACTTGTCCTACTTTTAGGTCATGAAATTGGAAAAGGTCAGTGGATCTTCAGGGTTGAAACTATGGGTAATCAACTTAGCGTGGATTTTCAGCACCAAACTCCTTATAACATTACCTTTAATCAATTTGAGCCCTCATTTGGTCTTAACTTGAGCTCAAACCTCAGCAAAATCCCACCAAGTCAAAATCACCAATTTTTCCCTAAAATCCAAATGTCACAAAATTGAAGTCCATTACTCCACAATTTCAACCCAATTAATATCCAAAACTCTTCATCACAATCCCGTGAACCAATTTAAGCCATCAAATGAACCTAACCCAAACCCTAGCCCAATCTAAACACAATTCAACACAAATGCCCCCCATTAATTTAAACCTCCCAATCAATTCAAAATAACCCACTTCCTTTTCGAAACTTTTCATGACAATCATCTACATTAAATTAATCAATAAATTGACCAACTCTTAGCCCAAACTAAACTTAGACCCAAGTTCAAACCAAAAGCCCAATTTTGGACTAAAACCACAAATTTTACCAAATCCATTGAATTTACCAAGCTAAGGTCACCACAACCAACATTTGAGGCCAAGGAACCAAGAAGGACCAGCCTAGCCCAAGAAAGTTGAGCCATGGACCAATGGTCCCTTCAACTAAGGGATCTCTTCCTATAAGTAGCTAAACCAAGTGGATCTTTGGCATTAGCTATCAAACCTCAGTGCTAAACACCATTAAGCTTCCTCTGGCTCCCTTAACTACCCTAGCCACCAGCTCTGGTCAGGTTAACCGACCTAGTCATTGGAAAACACTAAAATTGATAGCCACCCAAGCCTTAAACACAGAATTGGAACTCACTAAGTTGGCTCACCCATATAGGCCATTGGCCCCACTCAGCCCTCCACATAAGCATCCCTTTCCACCCACTGGCCAGCCCTGGTTACCACTATAGTTGTATTTATTTAACCACCACCTTCCATGGACAAAACATGAAGAGTGCAATAAACCTTGGGGAGACTGCCAATTTGGTTTCAGAAATTCTCCAAGGCTTCTTGAATCCATTCCAACTATTTTCCAGCCATCATCCCCACTGCCTGAGTTCAATTATGAGCTCAAATCCAGGTCATCTTCTGACCATCTTCCAAAACTCTACCACACCCATGAAAACCCTAAATTGGCTTGCCCCATACCATCCAAAGACCAAAAGAAAAAGATCCCCACAACAAGACCCAAATCATAGCCACTCTAACCTAGCTCAAGATCAAGGCCTCCCCAACCTGTAGGAAGAAGTCTTGCCCAGACAATTCACAAGTGCATGTGGATACTTTCAAGAGGTTTGCGAGACTCCTCTAAAGCTTCTAAAAGCATCTATTAAAGCCCTACCTCTCAAAAAAAGGTATTGAATTCTTCCCCCAAAATTGAGCTCAATTTGGGCTTTTATGAAGACAAGATTGTATGGACTAGATGAAAAGAAACAAACCCCATACAGTTTGGTTGAGCGTAGTGAGAGATCATAAGCCTAGAAGGTGGACGGTTCTTGGGCTAGGTAAGTTGAGAACGATGGCCAGGGACCGTCCGATCACGTGTGTATCAAACAGACAATGCTGTCACAGTCAGACAACGAAATGGAACATAAAGCATGAGCCGCATGGCAACCGAATCAAGTGGCAGTGTCAAATGGAGGAGCGATACGTAGCAATTTGGAGTCATCATAAGATTGCGTGGTGCTTACTAATTTAAATAGAAAAATAAGTATATTTTTTATTTATTTTACTTTAAAATCTTAGAAAATGCATAACTGACCAAAGGAAAATATGTTGAGATTTTCATACCTATTTTATAATGATTTTGATAAAATCTCAAAATCTTCTAAAAATTTTCAAAATTTTAGATCTTGACAATGTAAGATAAATCTTTGGTGAAAATGAAAAATTTTGAGTTCAAAGTGTAGCTCTTACCTAGAGAAGATGAAATCCGAACTTTGTTCGCCTTAAAATCGCCTCAAATACAAGCAATCCCTAGGTGTAAAAACTGGAGGTTGAAGGTGACCAAAGGGTAAAAATGGTGTTTTTACTGTGCAAATCACAAATTTTAAGGGGTTTGGGGATTTTAGGGTCGAGGGCACTATCGACGCCCATGCCGGCGTCGTTAGCGCCAGTGACCAAAAATTCACTTTTTTTATTTTCACAATTTTTACTTTCTTTCTATTCACTCCAAAGTCTATTTAGTCTTTTTGAACACTAATTTTCATCTTAAAATAATTCACCAACAAGCATTTTCACAAATAACACCAAACTAACTTATATATATAAAAATACACTTTTTTCAATGACATTTTTCAAATCACACTTTCACATCCATAAAACAAACTAAATTATAATTAAATGTCAAAATCAAGCCAGAACACTAGAACGCTGACATTAAACTATAGATGCAATCAAAGTTAATAGAGTTCTAATGAAAAGTAAAGTAAAGTAAAGTAAAGTAAATCCACACAATCACATTAAAAACATAATTACTTTAAAATAGTAGAGAGTCCAACTTCTTCAATTTATCTGCTTAATCTTCAGTACTTTAATCTCCTCTAATATCTCCCATAGACTGGTAATTGATGTACAAATTATAGAAGAGTCGGTACAAAAATTGATCAGTCAATTTTTCATCGATCCATCATTCTTCTTGAACACTGCACCTATCCTGCTTCAATTGTTCCAGTATGATCAAAGTTCTCCTTCATCCTCCAATCTGGGTGATCAAAAAGGTATGTAAGATTTCCTATTGCGTTCATAATACTCTAAACATCTCTTTTTTATTTTCTTAATTTTCTTCTCCAAAGCTATTGAATTTCAAACTTTATAGGGCATTAATGGTGTTGAAGCATGTGATCAATGATCCAAGATAATATCCAATGCTTCATTTTCATTCCCAAAATAATTTCCATCAATAGGAATCATGGGCTCTCAAGGTAATAATATTTTCTCCCAACTGTCATATGGAACTTGAGATTGACTGCAAAGTAAGAAAATTTTAGAAGGATGCCTCAGTCCATATATAGGCCCATTCATAATAATACCCATAATAGATTTGAAAATAATTGATCCCAGATCAATGGACATTTCCATTTGTATGCAATAGTTTAAAATGACACTTTCTCTTGTAACTCTATTAATCTTCATGGTAGGGAGTAATTTTGCAGATATAAAGAAATACCATTATTTTGATATTTGATTAAGCAGTGAAGCTGAGAAACTAATGTATCCCACATCTATGATTTCCGAATTATCATTTTTATCTGTCAGATACTTATATATATATATTGCATCATATCTCTAATTGGGATAAAATTTGTATAATGATATATTAGAACGTTTTCTATCATATACAAATCATTAATTCGAGCCGCAGTAAACGATACAGCCTTACAATGAATGAAGACAATTCCTTAAATAATTCCACGTAAGTTAGCATAGAATTCCTTTATGAGTGGGACAACAACTTCAGCGGTAGTATAACATATAACTTTCCAATGTCTCTGTACAATGATTTTCTCAATATGTGAACTTATATTAGTCAATCCATGTTTGACAAGGCCTCTTTCCTTGATAAGTTTCTTTTTCGTAATGACTTTGTCGTACAATCTCGGCACGTCAAAACTGATAATTTTTCTTCTAGTGAAAACTCCATACCTACAAGTATTTCTGGAATTGGAAGCCAAGGATTTAGAAATTTGGAAGTTTCTGTTAGTCCAAGGCAATTTTTAGGTCTTTAAAAACACCGCTTGACAGTTATTTAAGAGTGCAATCCCGCAAAAGTTTGCCAAATTTATCCTAAATGCACGAAATTGCTCGGGACACCATCAACACTCCCGATGGCGCTATCTGTGCCATGGCTTGTATAGACGGGCGCCGTCGGTGCCAAAGGCCAAATCTACATCTCTTATTTTTTGGCTCAATTCAATCCCACATTTTTCCTCCAATACCAATATTTTTCTTAATTTATGATATATAAAATTGTGTAGGATTCAAAATATGGGTTGCCTCCCACAAAGAGCTTGGCTAATGTCGTCAACCTGACATACCATTGTTTAATCAGGATCACTTAACATCAAAATTTCTATAAATTGTGGTATGTGTCCATCATAGTAATGTTTCAATTGATGCTCATTAACTTTAAATATCTTTCTAGTTTTTCGATCTTTAATAACAATAGTTCAATAATGATAGCTTTAATAACATTAAATGGTCCTATCCATCTGGATTTCAATTTTTCTGGAAATAAACTCAATCTTGTATTATATAGTAAAACTTGTTATCTAGGTTAAAACTTCTTTTTAATAATCTTCTGATCTTGTTATATTTTCATTTTCTCTTTATAGATTTTTGCATTATCATATGCTTCATTTTTAGTCTCCTCATGTTAATTGAGTTGAAATAATCTTTTCTCACCAGCATCTCTTAGATTAAAATTAAATTCCTTAATAGCCCAAAATGATTTAAGCTCAAATTCATCTAGTAAGTGGCATGTTTTTCCCAAAAATAAGTCTGTATGGGGACATTTCTATAGGAGTCTCTTGACCTCACTTTTGGTTGAGGTTTAATTTTCCGTCTTTACTCGCCTAAGGTCTAGCCATAGGATTTTTCTGTTGACTATTCCTAGAAAATTATAAAAGGAAACCTCACCATTAGAAACTCTAAGCTTCTCTTTGCTCAACTTTAAGTTTCATATATTGGTCTTAACCTCTAGCACTTAATAGGTGGGGTCAGTACGAGGGTGCTCAAGATGAGTCCCATAGGACTGATTGATCTTAGGGTTGACTTTTGGCGTTGGTTTGGAGCTATTTCACTCACTTGCACCCTCTTGCACTCACTGTCACTCACTACCACCTATATTCACTCTTAATTCTAAAATTCAAAATTGTTGACTTTGACCGCTTGATCTTTTAGGAGACTCATGTAGATGGTCCATTAGATCAACTAGCCCTAGGCTAGAGTTTAGCTAAGACTAGTACATAGAAGACCAAAACGGGGATTCCATTGGTCCATACCTCACCTATGATGATTGGTTTCCTAATTCCACAAAAAAAAAAATCAATTTTACCTTTTACCTCCAAACCTACCCAAATTACCTGAACACCCCCAAATCCCAAATTTGGCTAAAAATCCGAATTTCACCCAAAAATACCCAAGTTTATTCAAAAATCATTTCAAATCATTTGAAAATGCCCAAATCATCCAAAATACCCAGAAATTCCAAACTTACCAAAATGCCCCAAAAATTGCAAAAAATACAAAAATACCCTTGGCACCCCAAAATTTTCCAAAACCTCAAAAATCATTCCAAATATTTCAAAAACCAATTTGTACCCTCCAATTGAACCTAAGTTGCCCAATTTGACCAATTTGAACAAAAACACCAGATTGCCTTTAAAGGCCCAATTTCCCTAAATTCACCTTAAACGTCCATTAATTTGGGTCCAATTCCCCTCAATTTCAATTCTAAAATTAATTTCACCTTTCACATGACCAATCTAAACTAAATCCAAGCCTAATTGGCTCATGCTTTGAGCTCAATTTTGATCTAAGTCAAACCCCTAATTTTTGCCCTATGACTTAATCCAACCAAATTGAACCCCATTGCCTACTTGATTTACCCTATTTTGAATCCTAAACTTGTAACAACAATCCTACACATCAAATTAAATTTTTAATTGGCCTTGGTGAAGCCTCGGTTTCATTTAATTTCAACCTAAATAAAAAAATCCCCAAATTTTTCCCAAATTGGCTATGTCCCCAAATTCCACCAAACTGAATGCCTTAACCCAAAAATTGGCACCCAATTTATGTTGAAAATTATTTATGACATACATATAGACCATTTTATAAAGTCAATTTGAACGTCATCCAACCATAGCCTAATTTAGACCCAAATCTAGCCAAAAATGCCAAAATTGACCAAAATCCCAAAATCCTTCAAATTGAGTTTCCAATTGAACTCAAAATCATTTCAATTCTTTCACAAAAAATCTTCATATAGTCATCTACACAATTTTGATCAATCAATTGGGCTTAAAGTCATGGCTAGCCTAACCAAAATCTAACTTTTAGCCATTTGGACCAAAATTGGACCCATGCACCAAAATTGACTTAGTCATGCCTAAGCCACCAAATTGATGACACCATAGCCACTACGTACACTATATTGACCAGGCTAAACCCCCTTGTACAAGCCATGGTGAGTTATGGACCACTGGATCCCTAAATTAAAGGATTTATGCCCATTTTTGGGCCTTAACCAAAAATCTTCCCCATCATCACTTGCCATTGAGGGCTAATTATAATTAACCGTCCCACTGGCTCACCTGACCTCCTGGACACCTGCCCTGGCCTTGTTAGCTGGCTTAGTGGCCATAAAACACCAAAACTAAGAGCCTCAAGCTAAAATTCAAACCCAAACTCACCCATCTGAGCTTGTCAAATTTAATTAGTTTTAGCACTTCAAAACCCTCCACCTAAGCACCATTTTGCACCCCTCAACTGGCCATGATAGCCACCCTAAGAATTTTTTTTTAACCTCACCTCCATGGCTTTGAAAGAAGAGTTGAAATTTGTTTAAGGAAACAATTCCAAATTGCTCTCAGAGACTCCTTAAGACCTCCTCAGTTCAAGCCCATCGTTTTCCCCACTGGTCCCCACTGTGGAAGCTCAATTTTGATCTCAAATTTCTACTAAAACCAGGACAGAACTACTCACATCTCCACAATGAACCAAACTCCAAATAACTGTGCACACACCATCCCCATAGTGAATGAAGTTGATTCCCTACAAAAGCCGCCTCTGAAATAGCCTCTAACCTAGCTCTAGACCGACACCTGAAATGGAGCTTGTTCAAATTCATACCTTGACCATTTAATAAGGCTTGAGACTTCATCTAGTGGTTTTTTTGGGACTAATCAAGGCTACCACAACCATCTGGTTGAGGCCTCACCTCTCAGACAAAGGTATTGAACTCCAACCCTAAATCGAGCTTTTTTCGACCCTTCATGCATATTTACTATATTTCATACCATATAAATCATATATCTGTGTTTGTCTAGAGTAGATGAAGGTTCAGGAACAAACCCCATGCAATTTGGTTGAGTCTAGGCCAAGATCTTAAAGTTTTAGTGTGAACGGCTCATGGGTTAGGTCATTTGGGGACGATAAAGGAGAGCTGTCCGATCGCGCGTGTATCAAATGGACGGAGGAGATCAGGTCGAACAGATCCATGGTATATAAAGTATGGTCCGCATGGAGGCTACGTGACTACCTACATCAAATGGCAGAGTGACGCGTGGAGCCTTTGGAGAGGACAAGGATGAGTTGGCGCCGCATGGATAAGTAGGAAAATAGGGTTTTTTGAATTATTTTAAATGCTTAAACTTCAAAAATCATATCTTTCACTAAAAAAATCATAAAAATAAAGAAAAATACCCTCTTCCTTAATGAACAAAAGAGAATAATGTGGACTAAAAATAAAAATTATTTTCTCACTCCCTGATTTGAAATTAATTAAATACCCGCAGTGGTATTTTAATTCACCATGGCTTAAAAAAACTCACCATAGCTTGAAATTTTGAGGGTTTGTTCCTCGTGACAGAGGCCATGTCTTCTAGCTTTTTCAAAGTTAGACGACATCTATATTCTTCTAACCCTAATTTTCAAGCTAAGGTGACCATTTTGGCTTATTTTAATTATATAAATCATAATATCACTTGAAAAATTATGATAACAATTTTAGTAGGCTTCCTGTGATTAGAGAAATCTATGAAAAATATTGTAATGCTTTGAATCATTTTGTGAATTTTTATACTTAGTTAAATGTAAATACCTTGTATTAAAAATTTGTAAATTAAATACATAGATAAATTTAACAAATATAACTCCACATTATTCATAAAAATCATGTCTACGCACTATAAAAATATCAAAATTAATTAACTTAGTCTAGGCAGTAAAATAGATTTCTTAAGGAAACCTTTCTTTTTTCAAAAAAATAATTATATTAAGTTAAATAGGCTTAGAAAATTATTAAAACAATTTTTTTTGAATTCCTTGTGATTAGGGGCATTTTATAAAAATAAAACACATTTTTGTGAAAATATTTCATTTTTAAAATAACTTTGAATTAAAATAATTAAAATAATCAAAATTTTTAAAAATACAAAAAATGGTTCAAAATGAGTGGGAATATCCCCTGATCACTTAGAATTCATTAGGACATTTTTCCTAATTTTTCTAAGTTAAAATTTTTTTTAAAGGCTTAAAAATGAATTTTTCATATTTTCTCACTAAAATAATTATATTAAATAAATTAAAAGTCACAAGAATTCAAAATTTGATTCTCTGAGTTTTCTGAACTCCGAAGAGTCAAATAAAAGTATAACTATAATTTTTGTAATTAAAAAACTATTTTCTATTTAGATAAATCATGAAAATTGATCTAAAATTAAATAATAAAAATAGAAATTTGATTCAAAAAATCATGAAACTTTGCCTAAGTGTTTATCTTACCTTAGCAAACCTAATAATTTTTCTATAAATATATATTTTATTTTTGATAATTAAATAATTTAACTTTTGAAAATCTTATTTTCTAAATTTAAATAATTATCTAAATTAAATCAATTTCTGAGAGGTCAACATATCCTCTTGTAACATTTTAATTACCTCATGGATATAACACTTTGAACCCTCGAATTCATTTAATTTCTGTTTAAAGAGTTATGAGGTGAAGTGGCCCAAGGGCAAAGTGGCAATTTTAGGACTTAAGTGCCTTAATAAAAAATTTAGGATTATCAAAGGGAGAATGGGTAATTTTGATCTTAATAAACATGTTTGGATGATTGAAAGGTAGAAAACCATTCAACACCCTTGCACAACATCAATAAAAAACATAGTTCTCCTAATCTTCATGACTCGGAAGTTAATTAAAGATCAAATGATTCTTAAGTGATGGGCTTAAGCCAAAAAGATGATAACTTACTTTCTTCAAACCCAAAGTTGAAGACGACGTGATCACTTAATTAGAATCTATCACACTTAAATCAAAACTTAGATAATCACCATTTCAATCATTATGATTATTAAAAAGCATGGTAGTTACATAGGTTCGTTGTCTAACCCTAATTCGATTGGATTTAGAAAATAATATGATTGGTGATTAATATCTTTAAACACTACAAGCTTGACTTTAACTTCCGGCATCTTAAACCTTAAATACCTCAAACTTGCCTTAGGGGAACTCACTCACATAAATCTTAAATGAAACATCAATTGATTAATCGAGTACTCTATCCTTAGGATAATTATATTGTTAAGCTTCAATGAGCAATGAGGTAGCCACACTCTAAACTTGGATGGCTAATGGAACAATATAATAAGTTCAGAAATGAACTCAAAATAGTTCAAGAGATCTTCAAAATAATTCATGGTCATATCCCGAGCACTTTACAATCTTTTGGATATTTTGAAGGAAAAATTGAACTCATCATATTTTGTCCTAAAATCATCTACTAGGATCTTACGAGATTCAACTAAATCATAATGTGGGGTTTGGTAGCTAAACCTTTATCTATTCATGCAATTTAAATTTCTTGCAACATTGCATAGATGCCTTGCAAGTACTGATCATTCAAGTGGTGGAACTAGAAGACTCATCAGGTACGCTTTTACAGTTTACAGTATCGTCTTATATTTTACTTTCCACACTGTATTTTTATACTTACAAAACTTGCATGTTAAACAACGATGACAGCTTGCATGAAAACCAAAACTACGAAGATAGCCACAAAACAAAAACCGAAACTAAAATCAACCAAGATAAAATTCACCGCCACAATATTTAAAATATAATACAACTCAAAATTTAATCACAAACATCACACAAAATAACAATTGCAACTAAATTAACACGTCACTATCGGATGATAGGGAACCCCTCAAAGGAGGTAACCTACGGTTGCTGACAAGACTTCCCACAGCCTAAATGAAAGTATGAAACTCTTTAAGTTGAGTTTAGTAAATTTATTTGGACTAAGTGAATCTGATAGAAAATAGTGGTGCCAGAATGTGGGAACTGTAAGATCCTAACTGATGTCGCTCTAATCAACTTTAACATGCCTCATCAATTTTAAAGAACTTTGACCATAGGGCAATCTGATTTGACATCACGACCTGATACATTAGAAAACTTAGACTCGTCATGATAAAGAGCTTGGAGCTAGCATGGTGGGCAGCACGGCCATCTTCAACAGAAAAGCATGTCTTTCCTAACTAAACCACTTTCCTAATTTAGAATAAAATAACCAAGCCATAGGACTTCGAGGTAGTTTTCTTATGCAACATAAATCCTCACCTGATATTTAGGCTTTTGTATATCTTTGTTGTACAATATAAGCCCTAAATTATTTTAAGATTCCAAGGTTGTCGTTCGTCACGACCTAAATCCTCACATCTTCGAGGCTACTTATGTGATTGTTTCAAACAAAATAATAAAATTGATAGAATGAAACATTTAAATATTTCGCTTCTAAATTGGAGCCAAACCATAAGGTAGCTTGGGAAGTCACTGAGGTTCTCCTCCGAATCTATGACATCCCCTAGTTCTTCATCCTTTGGATTCTAAAAACAATATGTTCAAAATTTGAACCATTCCCCTTTCGCACCTCTTTATTTGATTTTGTTGAAAAGTCCTATTCTTTTGACCTCTTTGAAGATAATATTTCCTTATTTTTATCAAGAGTTTTCTTAGGTGATTTCGGTCATTTAACATATAATTAACTATAGGGGCTTGCCTTTACAGGAAACTTGTCCAAACCCAGCTTAATATAAACTCTATTTAATTCTTTGTATTAAATAGGAGAACTTGTCGGCAAATAAATGATTTTGCAGACCAAACAGATGTCATATATTTCTTAGTTTATTTTATCGAGCCTTATCCTTAAGTCTTGTGTTTATCCTTCAGGATAAATACAGGATTTGAGGTATAGTGCTTTTTCATTTAAACTATGAAAAGTATGGGGTCAACTTTATTTCATATTTTTCTAAATTTATATATATATGTAAATTAAATGCCTTTCTGATGCGGGAGACGAGATTTTGATTTCGGTAGCCGACAGCTTCCAACGGGCAACTCCTCAACTAAAATAGTGCCGACAGAGTCTTATAAGCTGTTTTGTATGCCCATAATATAATATATAATCTAGCAGACCAATCTAATTTATAGGGATTTATAGTTTTTTGTAAAATTTATTTTATTTCATGATTTGATATTTCTGCTAGACAACTAGTTTGAGGATGATAAGTAATAGAGATCCTCCATCTGTAATAATTATTCTCGGCACTTCATATCTTGTAAAACTATTTTTATTTAAAAATTTATAAACACCCCGAGCATCACATTTAGGTATAGCAATAGCTTCATTCCATTTGGACATACAATCAAAATAAGTAATATATCTAAATTTCTAAATGAAAGCATAAATGGTCCCATAAAATCTAATCCCCACACATCAACAATTTCAACATTCAATGTGTAATTTAGAGGTATTTTATTTCTTCTAGAAATATTTCCTACTCACTGACATCGATCGCATGGTTTAATATATTCATTAACATTTCTAAAAGAGTAGACCAATAAAATCCAAGTTGTGAAATTTTAAATGCAGTTTTATTTGTTCCAAAATTTCCTCCAAATTCAGAATCATAACATCTTTCAATTAGTTGTTGATTTTCTTCATAATACACACACCTAATAATTAGATCTTTACATTATTTATATAAATATGGGTCATCCCAAAAGTAGAATTTTGAATCATATATAAATTTCTGTAATTGTTGATTCTTAATATCAGGTGGTAGAATATCACTAAAAATATAATTTACTATATCGACATACCACAGTATATTTATTTTATCGATATTATATAAATGTTCATCGGGGAAATTTTCTAAAATTTCATTTGTAAAATTAGTTAATATTTCTTTTTCTAGTATAGACAAATTATCGACTATTTGATTATCATTTTCCTTTTTATCAACTACAATAAAATCAAAATTTTGCAATAGAAGTAATTATCTAATTAATCTTTGTTTAACATCCTTCTTTCGCATCAAGTATTTGATAGCAGAATGATCTGTATGCACTATACATTTGGTTCTATTCAAGTACGGTCTAAATTTATCAAAGGCTTAAATAATAGCTAATAACTCTCTTTTAGTAGTGGTAAAATTAATTTTAGCATCATTTAGAGCTTTACTAACAAAATATATTACTTAAAAAGCTTGTTGTGTCTTTGTCCTAAAACATCTCTAATAGTATAATCACTAGAATCACACAATATTTTAAATGGTTTCTCCCAATCACGTGGAACTATTATAGGTGCAGTGATTAATTTTTATTTCAATAATTGAAATGCTTTTATGCATTCCTCATTAGAATCAAATGTTGCATCATTTTCTAAAAGTTGGCATAATGGCTTAGTTATTTTTGAAAATTATTTTATGTAACATGATACACAAAAAATATATGCATTTTTAGACCTATATTTTATACCTATTTTTGATGATATTGCACTTTAATAGATGGTATTTTGATGTTTTCTTGTATGTTGTTGATTTTTAAGGCTTAAAGCAAAAAGAAAGCAAAAAGGATGAAATTTGGAGTCAAAATAACATTTTTTAAGAAATGCTCAGTGCCCACAGCGCCGAGCGCAGCGCCGACGACATAGAACAAATTAACGTGGAGATTTTTTACTCGGTACCGACGGTGCCAGACCAGTGCCGACGGCACCAAAGGCAGTGCAGACCCCATTTCTAGAAGTTTTGATGCATTTGAATGATATTTTGAAGAGTTTTTGGAGGTACCTCTTGGAGACCCGATCTTGGGCTCTATTTGGGGCCGAACGTCATCAGAAAAAGCACCCCTTTACATTTTTCACTCCTCCACTTTCATTTTTCGCACCACATCATTCCATTTCACTTCCATATTGGAGTCAATTAGTGATTTTTTTTTCATAGTTTAAAGTTTTTGTGGCGAGATTTTGTGTGAAACTTTTTGTAAGAGTGTTGGTGAAGGAGAAAATTGACAGATATCTTCTTCCAGCATTTCTAAGGAAAGGGTTCAAAGGATTTTCTTTGAGAAGGAGTTTGTGGATAAGTATTGTTTGTTTATTAGTGCTATATGAACTTTCTTTTATATATGAAATTGGTGTTTTGTTGTTTCTTTCTCATGAAGTCTGAGTAGTTTCCTTTATCTTTCTCCATACTTTGAGATATGGTGAAATGAAGGGATAATATGAATGTGCCAATATTAAATTGTAAAATAAATTGTGATGATTTTTCGACTCTGAACTTAATTTACTTTTTGATCTGGCCAACTGAATTGTTAAAATGTGTTGTAGAACATATGATCCGGGAAATGGAGTATGAGTTCTAAAACAGAGTAAGGATCACATTTAATTCCATGAAGGAAAACATCGTTTATGGAATTAAGTACAAATAAATAGGGCAATATTCTTTGTTGGGTGTAGAATTAGAGAACCTTTAGGGTGACAGACTAAAATCTTCAATTCAGACTTAGTGTTTAGAAACTGAAGCGAGAGCTAGTCTTCAGGTGAAGGAAAGTGGGAGCTCTGAAGTGGGAGCTGGTATCCTTCTAGCCTAGCCATGGATTTAGGGACTAAACACTGAGATTAACCAATGATTTTCTATGCACTGTATCAAGTTAGAGAATTAAAATTGCTATTATTTGGCACAATACATATTATGAACATTTATTTCATCTCATTTTACTATAGCCTCATTGTAGTGGGAAGGATGTATTTTCACATAAGAATCTCCGTTACATAAACATAGTTAATAGATTAGTATTTACTGTTTTAACTTTTGCATATTTGATTTGATAATATTTTAGAAATTTAATTTTGATTACATCTGAACGATTGAAATTAGTGACACTGATTTTAATTGACTTTCTGTGAATTTCTTATCAAATTTGTCATTTCCAATTTAAACCTTCCCCGTAGGATCTATACTTGGGGCTTAAATATAAAGTCCATTATTACTTGATAACGTACATATGCTTGCATAGAATTTGAATATTAATTGATTATATTTAATTAAATTTTACGCAATATATCGCAACAAAAAAGGCAGACCACAACACCTGTAGAGACCACCATGTCCGAGAAAACTTCTTACCCCTCTAACCGTAGTAGGCTGTGGTAATTTTTCAATACATTGAATTTTTTTAGGATCTACTTCCATGCCATTTTCAAAAATTTTATGCCCAAGTACAATTCCTCCTGCAATCATAAATAGACATTTTTCCCAATTTAGTACTAGGTTGATTTTTTCACATAATTCTAGAACTTTTTTCTAAATTATTTAAACATAATTCAAATGAATTCTCGAATATAGAGAAATCATCCATAAATACTTCCATTATATTTTCAATCAAATTTCTAAAAATTGACATCATACATCTTTGAAATGTCATAGGTGCATAGCATAGTCCAAAAGGCATTTTACGAAAAGCAAATGTTCCATAAGGGCTTCTAAATGTTGTTTTCTCTTAATCTTCAGGAGAAATTGGAATTTGATGAAACCTGATTTATCCATCTAAAACACAGTAATATTTGTTTCCAGCCAATTTATCCAACATTTGGTCTAGAAAGGGTAGAGAAAAGTGATCCTGGTGGCCATGTTTAATTTTCTATAGTCTATTCAAATTTTCCAACCAGTAACTTGTATTATTGGAATTAATTCATTTTTCTCATTTACTTCAACGTTCACTCTTTTTTTTGGAATACAGTGAATTTGACTAGCCCAAGCATTGTCTAAAATAGGATATATAGTTCCAACATCTAACCATTTTAAGATTTATTTTTTAACAACTTCTTTAATTATTGGGTTTAATCTCCTATGAGGATCAGCTTTAGATTCATATTGTTCATTTAATATAATTTTGTGCATACAAATTGAAAGACTAATTCCTTTAATATCTACTGAAGTCCATTCAAAAGCCTTTTTATATCTTTTCAAAATTTCTATTAATTTTTTTTTTTTTGAATTTCAGTTAACTAAGAAGATACAATAACAAGCAATGTAGATAAATCTCCTAAAAACAAAGATTTTAAATGAGCAGGTAATACATTCAGTTCAAGTTCAGGTGGTTCAACACTTGAAAGAATATGATTTTTATTATCATTTTTCAACATATCTAAAGTTTCAAATTTGTCCAGAATATAATATAAATTATCTTCTTTTTTTTCATTTTCATTCTTGCAAAATTCTACTTGCCTTAATTTTTCCTCAAACACTTCCTTAAATTGCTCATTACTTAGATAACCAGTAACTTCCATCCTAGATCATTCATTATCTTTTTCCAGTTGCAGTACATTTTATAGCTTTTGAAATATTAAATGTTACTTCTTGATCATTAACTCTCATTATTTGTTCTCCTTTCTGCACATCTATCACAGCTCTCCATGTTGTAAGAAATGGTCTCCACAAAAGAAAAGGAAACTCTTTATCATCCTCCATATCAAATACTATAAAGTCTACAGGAAAAATAAATTTATCCATTCTTACTTATACATATTCTATAACTCCTTTAGGATAAGTTATCGATTGATCAGCTAACTGAAGAGTTACGTAGCAAGGGAAATCTCTTCCAAATCTAAACATTTAAAAATTGATAGAGGCATAAGATTGATACTCGCTCCTAAATCACACAATGCTTTTCTAAAAAACTTTTCACCAATTGTACAAGGTATAGTAAAACTATCAGGATCTTTTAAGTTTTTGTAGGATGCTTTTTGTGAATAACAGCGCAACACTCTTCACTGAGTGCAACGATCTCATGTTCTGCAATCTTCATTTTCTTGTTTAGTATAGCTTTCATAAATTTCACATAACTTGGCATTTGTTCCAAAGCCTCAATGAAAAAAAATGTTGATTGTTAAATTTTTAAGGATTTCCAAAATTTTTTTAAATTATTTGCCTTTATTTTTCTGCTTCAATCGTTGAGGAAACGGAGGTAGTGGTTTTTCCCAAAAAAACTTGTGTTTGTTAATTTTCATTATGGTCACTTTCAATCTCTTCCTTCTCCTCATCAACTTTAGTTTCTCTTTGGATTCTTGTTTCAACTTCTTTTCCACTTCGTAATTGAATAGCTTTAAATTGCTCCTTATTTTGAAGTGTTGGATTAACTTCCACAGTACTCGAAAGATTTCCAGAAGGTCTTTTACTAATTGCAGTAGCAATATGTCCTATTTAATTTTCAATATTTCTAATAGCAACCCCTTGATTTTGTATTTGATTCCCCACATTCAACATTACTTCTTCCATTGTCAACCTCTTTTCTTAACTTGTGGGTTAGGGTAGCAATAAATCCAAAAGGATAATAAGGTTCATAATTAGAATTTTATTAGTTGTTTAAATTTCATAAGGGGTTCATCAAATTGTTATAATTATTCCAACTAAATCCATCCATGGTTATAATAATTAGAATAGAGACTGTTATTTTGATTATTTATATCATTCAAAGTTTCATAAGATGATTGAGTATCAATTATCTGCCCTTGCAAATTTTTGTGTAATACTGGTGGTATTTGAGAATAGTTCTCTCCAACTTGATCAATCTTTTTTGATATAACAACAATTTGAGATGTTAAAATATAAATTGCATCAGAGTCATGAATACTAGCTACTCTCTTAGGATTTACCCGTTCAGAGGTCCATTTAAAATTGTTATAGCCATTTCTTCTATTGAAGAGTATGCTTCACCAAAAGGTTTTGACATTAGTGATCCTCCTGCAATAGCATTTATAATAGATCAAAGTGATCATACTATTCCATGATAAAATGTTTAAATTATTAACCAATCTCGTAAAGCATGGTGTGGACATTTTCTAAGGAAATCCTTAAATTTTTTCCAGGCTTCATATATCCTTTCAAACTGACAAAAAGAGGTAATATCATTTCTAAGCTTAGCAGCTTTCTTTCTAACAAAGTAGGGTGGGAATGCTTACAGTATTTCCCCATAATGAAATTTGCCCTGAGAGTTCTGCATCCTGAATTTTATCCATGATTTGCACATACTGATTTGTTGAAGGTGTTGTAATCCTTTAAAACCCAAGCCCCCAGAAATAGTGTGTTTAGTAACCTTCTGCCAGCTAGCTCAGTGTAATTGTTGCTTTTTTCAGCCCAGAAGAATATATTGAAGCTTCTCTCAATTAAAATTGGGTAGAACTTTTCATGTTTGTAACTTGGACAATATAAGAAGGGAAGGATGTGAGAATGCTTTTTTAACAGTGTAATTCTCCCACCATTAGACAAAAATGAATTTGTCCAGTAGTTGATTTGAGCATTGATTTTAGTAACTAGAGAATCAAATTGTATCCTTTTGTTTGTACCTTTGATGAGTGGCAACCCAAGATAATTAAGAGGGAAAGTAGCAGTAGAAAATCTAGCAAAGTTGTCAATCCATTATTTAGCTGTAGGATTACTAAGTTTGCTATAAAGGATTTGGCATTTAGAAGTATTAAAAATTGTACCAGAGACATCTTGGAATTGCTTCAAACATTTATGTATGAGCTTTACTGCATTTTTGTTAGCTTTGGAGAACATAATAATGCCATATGCATACATCAAGTGTGTGACCTCCATATTAGGTGTATGGTGGAATCTGGCATAGGATTTCTGAGATAGAGCATGATCCAACATTTTGAAAAAATAGTCCATGGCCAGGATGAAAATAGATGGGAAGAGTGTATCTACTTCTTGAACCCCTCTAGTAGCTGAAAAGAAGCCATGAGAAGCTCCATTTAGCAAAATGGAATGTGAATTAAATTGCAGCCATTTGGAAATGAGAGTGCAGAATTCTGTAAAAAAGCCCCTACCTTTGAGAATGTCTAGAATAAAAGACCAGTGAATAGTATCATAAGCTTTTCTTAGATCCAGTTTATAAATGAGATTTCCTCCTCTACATTGGTGATCTATATCCATTAATAACTCCTGTGCTAGCAGCAATTTGTCAGAGATGGTTCTACCTTTGACAAAAGCTGTCTGGTTGGGTTTTATGAGATGGTTTAAATGGGGTTGTAACCTGGTCATAATAATTTTGCTAATGAGCTTGCTAAAAATTGAAGTCGGACTTATAGGTCTGTACTGATTCCAGTTATGGCTTTCAATAGTTTTAGGGAAGAGTACATAACTAGAATAAGAAAACTAATTAGGGAGGGGGGTACCATTGAAGAAGCTTTGGATAGCAGTCACCACATCTTCCTTGATAATGGGCCAAGCTTTTTTTATAGAAAGCAGTTGTATATCCATCAGGACCAACTACTTTAGAACTATCAATAGTGTTGAGAGCATCCCAGATTTAAGTTTTAGTTGGAATGAAGGTTAGTTGGAGTTCTTGATTATAAACCAGTTCTTCTTGGATAAATTGAGGATTCACTTGTTTATGGGTGAATTGAGGTGCAATGAGGAGATTTTGAAAGAACATTACAACATTCATTGCAACACCTTCATAATTGTTTATCCAATTTCCTTGAGCATCTTAAATCCTGTGAATATTGTTACATTTCTTTTCGTATTTAATACAAGCCTGATAGTATTTTGTATTCATGGCCCTGCCAATGAATTTGTTAATGGCAGCCTTATGTTTAAGAAACAATTGCAGTCTTTCTGTAACCAGAAGAACCTTTTTGGCACTTTCCATCAGAGCAGCTTCACTAACATTTCTAGTCCCAATTTCAGCTTCCAAGATTGCTGGATTTTTCTCAGCATTCTCCACTTCTTCATACTCATTTCCAAAATAATTCAAATTCCATTGCTTGAGAGTATGAGCCATCTTTTTCTGCAATTGCCCCAATCTGATAAGGGGGTTGGATTGATGTGAAGTATTCCAATACTCTTTAGTTAGGTTAAGAAACTGAGGATGTTCAGTCCAGATGTTTTGAAATCTAAAGAAGTTAGGGCCTTTGGGTGGGTGGTAGTGACAGAAACAAGAAAGGGTCTTTGGTCAGACCCAACTAATGATAAGTGGTGTACAAAGGTATGTAGGAATTCCTGGAACCATAGGTCATTGGCCATGAATCTATCCAACCTTTCCCAAATTTTTCCTCTCTTCCAAGTAAAGCAATCCCTCTAGAATCCAAGATAAAAAAGCTTAACAGATTTGATAATGTCACTAAATTGTGTCATCTTGAGGAGGTTAGGAGACCAACCCCCTCTTTTTTCAGAAATTTCAGCCCCACAATTGAAATCTCCTCCTACCAACCAAGGGGAGGTTATACTATTTCCAATGTTGGTAATCTCTTGCAAAGGGCTCTTCTATCACTCATGTTACTACCGACATAGATAATAGTAGTGAGTCCTGATTTGCCAGTAGCATCAAACTTGAAATGCACAAATTATAGATTATCCATCAAGATAGACCAGGTTATTTCATTTCTGAATAGGATCCAAATTTTATTAGTGAAGTTGTAATAATGGGAAAACCCATGAAATTGGCTTAGGATTTTTTGAGGATATTTATGAACCATAGGTTCAAGAATAGCAATGCACCATAATTTGTGTTTTCTATTGAGATGAAGGAGTCTTTTTAGAGAGAGTGGGTGAACCACTCCCCTAATATTCCAACAAAGCAAATTAATCATGATGTGGTAATTTGAATCTCTCCCTTGTGAGTCTTGTTAGGGAATCTATTCTTGTGGAGTAAGAACTCCCAGCTTCCATGACAATAGTTTCTCTTTATTGATCAGAATTAACTTGTTTCTTTTTTTCCTGGCTTTCTGCAGCTGCCATCCCTCCTCCAAATCTCTAAGAAAGGCAACAATAGTAGGTGAATTATCATTTCAATTTTCATAATCCACATTGAGAGGAGTAAGACCATTCCTGCATTGATCCAACAGCTCATTACTATGCAATAATTCATTGTTGGTGATAGGTTCTATGACTACTACAGAAGATACTAAAGTCTTAAAGGGTTTTGCTCTGATTAGTTTATCCAATTGTTCTACTACATTTTTCATAAGAGTAATGCTATCAGAGGCAGGAAGAATCTGAGTTGGAGTGGAAGGATCCTCAGGGAGACTGAGAGTTGTATCCTCAGATACTGTGGCTGTCAGCTGGTGTCTTGGAGTTCTTAGATTAACCTGTTCAAAATCATCCTCATTTGTTGGAAGGGGAGTATCAAAAATGGCTACTTTCATCACACCTTGAGATGCATTATCAATAATTGGTTCTCTGATTATATTTTGGTCTTCAGTAGACCTTACAATTAAAGGCTGCTCCTCTGCAACTGCAGGAAGGGACGAGGGTCCTTGAGTTTTGGGATTTGTTCTAGCCTTTGGATGGAGCTTGAAGCATCTAGTATTGGAGTGAGCAAACATTTTACAGTGTGTGCAGTAATATGGTTTCTATTCCATGACTAAATTTTGTCAATAACCATTATGAATTGTTCCTAGGCATATTTTATCCACTTCAGGAAGGGTTAGGTCCCTTTCAACTAGGATTCTAGCAGCAGAGGGTCTTGAGAGATTATAACTTGGCAAGCCAAGTTTCATTGGTCTCCCTAAAGTTGTTCCAATTGTAAATAACACTTGGTGGTGAATGAAATGAAATTTAATCCCTAGAAGTTTGAACCAGATAGGAACTATGGGAGGTTCCTGACTGGGGTCAAATTCAGGGGACCATTTTAGTAGCTTCATTGTCATTCCTTCAATATACAAAATTTTCTTGGCAAAAATTCTGGTGTAGTCTTCTTCTATGGATAGGTGAATGAACATATGTCTTCCATCAACCAATCCAACATTCCAATCACTAAGGAGTTTCAGATCTTCAAAGTACATTCTACTGGCCTCCATATTTGGATGGCCATATTGGAATTTACCAATCAATGTAAATATGAATGAGGATGAGAGTGAATGTATTTTAGCTTTAAAGAAGATAGCTGCAGGTTTCACTGACTTTTCGAAGAGTTGTTTAACAAAAGAAAATTCTCCATTATCTACCCCCTCATTAAAGGCATTGGGGAAAGACATTACTTCGAATGAGCTTTGGAAGTTAGAGCTTTTACTAACCACATCAGCAAATGTGGTTTTATCCCATATTGGTGTCAAAATCAATAGAAGTAGCAATGAGAAAAAAACAAAATCCCCCAATAGAAAACAGTAGAGGGTTAAAAAACACCAAGTGAAAGCCACAAAAAGTATCTCAAGAGCCTTGAAGTAAGAGATAAGGCTAGCAAAGAACCCACAAAAAAACCACCCAAAGAGAAAAACTCAATGAAATAATAAACTCAAAATTCAAAAACTAGTGAACCCGGGAAACAATAAAAGCTTCCAGAGAATAGCCAAGAGAGGCAGCAAAGTTCAGGAGACTTCTTCCACCCAACTCCAAACAGCAGTGGAGGAAATCTTCAAAGAGTAGCCACCAGCCACCCTCATTATCGCAGAAACCCTAACAGAGCAACACTAGCCACCACCATGTTATAAATATATATATATATATATATCTATGTGTGTGTGTGTGTGTGTGTGTGTGTGTGTGAGGAGCCATGCTCTAATTCATTGATAATAAAAACCATGTACCCAAAAGGGAAGAGGGCCTATAAAGGAGGCAACCTCTCAAACCATCAAAATGTAGCTATCTAATGTAGGGAAGAGACAAAATATCACTGAGCAATAGGAAGGCCAGTGAGGGAGGAATCCTATTGCTCATCAATGGGATTTCAATGTGAAGACCCCTTCTAGCCAGCCAATTGGATGGTCTATTACCTTCTCTATGTATGTGAGTGAAAATTATGGAGTAATTCCTCTGCAAAAGATGAATCCCAGAAATCCAGCAGATTATGTTTTAGGGAATGTCACAAGAACCCTTGATAATGTTGATAAGAAGCAAGGAATCAGATTCAACTCACAACTGGTTAAGGTTGTAGATTCTGGCAAAATAAAGAGCCCAAAAAATAGCTTGACATTCAATCTCAAGAGGATCAACAACCATGACAGGAGATTGAAAATATAAAATGCACCTCCCCTCATGATTCTTGAAGACACCACCAATACCTGCATAATGTGATTTGTAGCTACCATCTGTATTAAATTTTATCCAGCCATACTAAGGAAGTGACAAGGAAATTTTCAAAACTTTAGTAATAAAAGGTTTAGAAGAGGGGGCCAGCTCCAATACAGCTCCAAAATTTTTGTGTTTAATCATGTTTTGTACATAAGCAATGCAATTTAGGCCCACTTTCATAGGCTCTAAAGGAGTAGCTTCATACATCAAATGATTTCTAGCCATCCAAACAAACCAAGCCATAATATTAACGATATCTTGAAGTTTTGCACCCCTCAAATTAGACCAGCAATTAAAGAAAACATCCCATGAAAGATTCATGGTAGAAACATTCAGCTTTTCTAGCACAATAGTCCAAATTTTTTGTACCCAAGAGCAGGTAAAGAAAAGATGAGCACGAGTTTCCTCCTCAGTCAGACAAAAAATACATCTCGATGGTCCTCTTAGACCCTTCAATTTCAAGTTATCATCAGTAGGAATCAGCTTTGAGAAGAGTCTCCAAATGAAAAAGGATATAGAAGGAGTAAGAAATATGTTCCAAATTATATGACCCCACTCCACCACCTAATGGGGAGGGGGAGGTGGAGGTATGTTCTTTTTTATTACAATTTTGTCTTTTTCCCAAGTTTAATAGAGAGTTTCAGAATATTAGAGATTTGAGAGGGGATGAAAAATGGAAGGATAGGATTAAGATTCCAATTATCATGCTCCAATAGATCCTTCACACTCTTAGGGAAGGCTGGATCATTTTGATCTTGAAGTAGGCTGCCTTCCAAAGACCAATTATCCCACCAAATGTTTACCAAACCATTGCCAATCTCCCAGACAAACATTTGTTTAGCATCCTCCCTAATCTGTAACATCTTTTTCCAAATAGGAGAGTCCCCCAATCCCACAGATAACAGGATAGGATGTTGCTGCTTACAGTATTTACCGCATAAGAATTCAGCCCAAAGGGAGGCCTAGGATTTGAATTTAATCCAAAGTTTACAAAGGTTAGTGTGCATTATTTGAGAAAAGGACTTGAAGCCTAACCCTCCTTCCAATAAAGGTTTACGAACCTTAGTCCAATTGGTCCAGTGTTTTTGTTTCCTTTGACCAGCCCACAGAAATCTATTGAGCATACCTTCCAATAATCTTTGGTAGCCTTTTTCATAAAATTCATTTGCAGATGATAAGATGGAATGGCAGATAAAACACTTTTCAGCAGGGTTATCCTACCCCCAGTGGATAAGTAAGAATTCTCCCATGCTTGCAGTTTGCTTTGAAGCTTATCTAGAATATGATCAAATTGAACATTTTTAGTCCTCCCTTTGTTAATAAACACCCCTAGATATTTCACAGGAAGTTCGCTATTGGTAAAGTCAGTGAAGTCAAAAACCCAATTCTTAAACTCACTCTTGCATTGTTTGCTGAAAACAGAAATGCACTTCTTTCGACTTCATTCCAGAAACATCCTGGAAATTCTCCAAGCATTGCATGAATAATCTAATAGCAGGTTTAGAATCTTTGAAAAAGATAATAATATCATTAGAAAAAGCCAATTTTTTAATTAAGATAGAAGATCTATGACTATAAAGGGAGTGGGGATTCATGGATGCCATATCATTCAAAACCTTGGATAAGTAGTCAAAAACCAATATAAATATGGTAGAGGAGAGTGGATCACCTTGTTTAATACCTCTGGATGCACTAAAAAATCCATGTGAAGTTCCAATAATAAAGATTGAAATAAAATTATTTGCCAGCCATCTATTGATTAGAGAGACAAAAGAAAGGGGAAAACCTCTGGCAACAAGAACTTGTTCAATAAAGTTCCAATTTTTTGTGTCATTAGCTTTTCTGATATCCAACTTGAGAATTAAATTCCCTCCTTTAGTGATTCTATCCAGATCAAATACCAGCTCTTGGGCCAAAAGAGCATTATCTACAATTCTTCTACCCTTTATAAAGGCTTTCTGATTCTTGCAGATAATTTGATTCAAATGAGGTTGTAATCTATGGACCAAAACTTTGCTTATAATCTTTAAAATAATAGAAGTAAGGTTAATAGGTCTGAAATTTTTCCATTTGTGAGGAGTTTTCTCTTTGGAAACCAAATTAACTGTAGAGGAGAAGAAGTATTTGGGGAGATCAGCACCCCAGAAGAAACTGTGGACTGTTGCAATAAAATCTCCCTTCACAATCAGTCAGGCCTTTTTATAGAAGTCTGCTGTGAACCCATCTGGTATAGCAACATTTGTACTATGAATAGAGTTGAGTGCTTCCCATATTTGCTATTCATCAAGAATGTCAGTGAGAGATAGGCTTTGAGTGAACTCCCTTTCCTTTTTAAATAATGTGAATTGAATGGCAGGTTGGGGGACAGGAGGTTGTTTGAAATTTTCTTGAAAATACTGAACAACATTCAAAGCTATACCTTCAGTAGTTGTAATCAATTGACCCTCCTGTGTAATGATTTTATGAATAGTGTTGCATTTCCTTCTATAGTTGATGCATGCATGATAATATTTAGAATTTCTATCCCCATCACAAAACTTCATTATATTGGCCTTTTGAGCATAGAACCCCTCTTGCATACTGATGGCATCCAACAGGTGTTCATTAGTAGATTGAAGCTCAATATCAGACCCATGATCAAAGGTCATCAGTTGTTCTAAGTGCAGTACCTTCTTTTCAGCCTCTAGAACCTTGCTATCAATTTTCCCCACCTCTTCCCAATTCTATATAGAAAGATTCTTACTGACTTTTTTATGTAAGAGCCCTAGTTTGATACCAGGAATGTGATGGTGAACATCAGACCAAGCCAAAGGGACTTGATTTTAGAAATTTCCATGCATGGACCACATATTTAGATATCTGAAGTTGACTTCGAATTTAGTAGTGTTGGCTGATATATGAATTAGTAAAAATCTATGGTCAGACCCACTCATAGCCAAGTGCTGGGCAGATGTGTGAAGGAAATCTTTAAAGCAGATGCCATTCACCAAAACTCTATCCAGCCTCTCCCATATCCTCCCCCTTCTCCATGTGTACTTAAAACTAGTAGATCCTAAATCATATAGTCCAGCAGATTGGATATTGTCATTGAAAAAGTTCATAAGGTTGATATCAGGAGATCTATCACCCTTCTTCTCATACGGTGAAGAAAGGCAATTAAAATCACCCTAAACCAACCAAAAATCCCATATAGAATTGCTGAAATCTTGTAACTATTGCTAGAGTTCTTGTCTAGCAGTGGAATTGCAGCCAACATTATAAAAGTAGCAAAGCCATTATAGCTATTTAAGTTAATATTCAAGTGAATAAATTGGTCTCCCTCTTTGAGAACAGTACACTGAATCTACTGCCAACAGAATAGCCAAATTTTACTGTTAGTGTTAACAAATAGCTGAAATATAAGGAAAATCCTCACAATTTTTTTGACATGTTTAGATATCATAGGTTCAAATATTGCAATGATCTAAGGTTTATAAATCCTATTAAGAGCCATAATTCTATTAAGGGATCCAGGATGTGCTAATCCCCTAACAATCCTACAGATTAAATTCATTAACCAATTGAGGTGGACTTTCCTCTCCTCGTTGTCCTAATAGTGCTAGAAGTGAGAGGGAGGTCTTCCTCCAAAGAAGAAGAAGAAGGAAGGAGTTTCTTTAGTTCCAAGGGAATTTTCTTCTTTTTTTATTTCTGAATTTGCCATCGCTCTTATCAATTTTTGGCCATTTGTAATAGCAAAGGGTCATCCTCTGGAATATCAATGACAGTTTCCCTTTGTTCAACAAGAGGTTTTTGAAGTGTTGTACACTGGAATTGTTCAACTTGAGTTGTTTCTAGGATAAGGTGAGGCTGCTCAGTCTGAGGTTGTGGAACATTTTGCATAGAGTTCTAAGTATTAACATCACTTTTATCAATATTCTGAGATAATACAGCCAACTCTTGTAAAGTGGCCTCCTGAGTCCTTGCCCCTGGAACTTCAGAGTCCTGGGCTACAGTTCTATCATTAGTTGGCATCTCAATTTCTTGTGCCTCTAATTCCTCAAAATTAGGTTTGGGTAGCCTTCTTCTGAGATTGGGATGAAGTCTAAAGCACTTCTCATTAGTATGGCCAAACATTTTGTAGTGATGGCAGTAATAAGGCCTTCGTTCAGCTATGATTTAATCCAGAGTTTACAAAGGTTAGTGTATAATATTTGAGAAAAGGACTTGAAGCCTAACCCTCCTTCCAATAAAGGTTTACAAACCTTAGTCCAATTGGTCCAGTGTTTTTGCTTCCTTTGACCAGCCCATAGAACTCTATTGAACTTACCTTCCAATAATTTTTGGTAGCCTTTTCATAAAATTCATTTGCAGAAGATAAGATGGAATGGCAAATAGAACAATTTTCAGCAGGGTTATCCTACCCCCATTTGATGAGTAAGAATTCTCCCATGCTTGCATTTTGCTTTGAATCTTCTCTAGAATGTGATCAAATTGAACAATTTTAGTCCTCCCTTTGTTAATAAACACCCCAAGATATTTCACCGGAAGTTGGCTGTTGGTAAAGTCAGTGAAGTCAGAAACCCAATTCTGAAACTCACTCTTGCATTGTTTGCTGAAAAGTGTTCTATGATTTAGCTTCAATTTAGGAGAAATTCTTTAGATGTTTTATCCTACAATTTTTATTTATTAGGATTTACATTTGTGTGAAGCAATCAGCATAAATAACCTTGAAGATGTGAGGATTTAAGTCATGACGAACGACAACCTCGGAATCCTAAGGCGAGTTTAGGGCTTATATTGTACAATATGGTTGTACAAAGGCCTAAAAGATGTGTTTGAGGATTTATGTTGGACTAGGCAAACAACCTCGAATTCCTATGGCTTTATTGTTTAAAGCTAAGGAATAGATGTATTAGTGTAGATCCTCTTGCTGTTGAAGATGGCCAGGCTGCCCACCATGTAAGCTCCAAGCTCCTCGTTGTAGCAGAGTTCAAGTTTT
>NEWO01000245.1:303024-339272 GCA_003013225.1 Phalaenopsis aphrodite | reverse complement strand
TATATATAATAGGATGGTTGGCAGCTGGGTTTGGTGGTGCTCTGCTAGGGTTTTGGAAGGATGAAGAGTGGTGGTTGCGGACGACTTTGGTTTTCTTTGGTGGTGTTTTGTGCTGGTTACTTCTCTGCTATCTCCTTTGGTGGTGGTGGAGGGCTTCCTGTGGTTATTTTTTGTTTTACTATTCCATTGAGTTTTTCTTTGCTGCTCCCTTGTTGTGGCTCCCCACTAGGACAGGTGGACTGGCTTTTTGCTACCTAGTTCTCTGGTGGCTGGTTTCCTCCTTTTGATCTTTGGGGTTCTTTTGCC
The DNA here is from genome assembly GCA_003013225.1 of Phalaenopsis aphrodite. Lineage (NCBI taxonomy): Eukaryota > Viridiplantae > Streptophyta > Magnoliopsida > Asparagales > Orchidaceae > Phalaenopsis > Phalaenopsis aphrodite. Next base: position 338,966 of record NEWO01000245.1, on the reverse strand, counting down.
CTGCTGCTGGGTGGGGTGCTTGCTGCCCCTTTTTGTTTGCTTGTGACTGTTAGGGAATTCTTACTATCCATTGAGGTTTTTTTGGTCCCCTGACTTCTGTTTTGTTTTTGTTGCTGTCTCTATGGAGTTTAGCCCCATTAATGTGGAAGTTAATGCTCAGTGGACCCAAGCCACTTATGCTGGGGTGGTTGGTAGAGGACAAGATTTGCCCAAAAATTATGACCATTTGGTTTTCCCTCAAGCCTTGCATGATGTAGTAGTTGGCAAGTCCTCCTGCCCTTACATTTCTCATATTGGAGTCAAAGAGGGAGAACCTGCTATTTTTTTCCCTCCTAGGGAGATGCTGTCTTTGAATGAGTCAATCAAGTTCACCTTGATTGGCAAGTTTCAATTTGACCATCCAAAAATGGATTATGTTAGAAAATTTTTTGAGGAACTCCATCTCACTGGTGCTTGGCAGCAGGGCATAATTAATTTTAGACACCTATTAATCAAAATGTCTAATGAGAAAGATTATGCTAAAGTGTTTGATAAACAAACTCTACTAATTGCTGGAACCCCCATGAAATTACTAAAATGGACTCCAAAATTTGATCCAAGAAAAGAAACCCCAATTGTCCCAATTTGGTTTAAATTTTTTAGCCTCCCTATCCAATATTACCATTAAAATGTTTTGTTTAATATTGGAAGGGTGCTTGGCTGCCCTTTAAAAGTTGATGCCCAAACTTACAATCTGGCTAGACCAGCACGGGTTAGAGTGCTGGTGGAAAGGGATATCACTTTGCTTAAAATAAAATGGGTTTGGATTGGAACAGCTGAGGATGGGTTTTGGCAAAGCATTATTATGGAACAAAAAACTTTATTCTGTCCTCACTGTAGGATGTTTGGACACAATGTGGATAAATGCAATAGGCTACATCCACCAAATAGAAAATTAGCTTTTAAAAGCTTGCCTACTCAGGGAGTTTCTAATGTAACCTTGGGACAGGATATCAACAAGACTAATGAGCAGGCAACAGTCATTGGTAAAACTGATATGGCTATCTGTCCTAAGCTTCCAAGTATTATTGAAGAGGTCAATGAACTAAATATTCCCTCCAAGATTGTTCTGGAAGATGCAGTGGAGGGCAAACATGGAGACTGTGCTAGAAGCAACATAGACATCACTATCCATAAAATCCAAAACTCTACTGTGGAATTAATTGCTAAGGTGCTTACTGATGAATGACAAACTCAAAAGAAGAACAACAAAAAAAAAGGGTAGATGGAATTGAAGCTGCTGCAGGATGCTCCCCCCATGGAAGGAAATAAGCAGCTGCTTGATTCCACACAGAGGACGAGAAGGTAAGGGAGAACCCTTTCACAATGATTTAGTTTTTATGCTGGAACATTAGGGGTGTTCCACACCCCAAATCTCTCACATGGCTAGCTCACCTTGTGAAAACTCACCAAATTTGGTGTTTTGCTCTTTTGGAACCCATGGTTTCTAAGAATCACACTAATATTCTCAGAAAATTACCCAAATTTTCCGATTATGCTAATTATAATAACAAGATTTGGCTTTTTTCCAGATCTAAATTGTAGTGGAAGATTATTCTGAACAACCCCCAATATCTTCATGTTCAATTTGTGGTAGGTGCTCAAGTGGGTTATGCTACCTTTGTTTATGCCAGCAGTCTCCCAAGGCATCAGGAGTTGCTGTGGAAGGAACTTGCCCATATCAGCCAGACCATTCACTCCTTTTGGATTGTTGGGTGGAGGATTTTAATTGTATTACTTCTCATGAGGAAAAGAAAGGGGGCAGTCCTCCTTCTTAAAATTCTATGCTGAAGTTTAATGAATTCCTTATAGATGCTCAGTTATTTGATCTGGGCTTTCAGGGTCCTAAATTCACTTGGAGAAGAGGGGTTCTTTGGGAAAGGCTTGATAGAATTTTGGGGAACTCATTATGGCTTTAAAGCTTCCCTTATACTGTCATCACTCACCTAGCCAAGTCTCGGTCTGACCATAGACCCATCCTATGTGCTATTCACAATGCTGTTAAGCTTGGGGGTTCACCCTTTAGATTCCAAAACTTGTGGACTACTCGTCATAATTTCATCAATGAAATTAATAATGCTTGGACCATTAATGATTGTGGTCCTTGGATAAACCTATGGAAATTATAGAAGAAGGTGGCCATCGACTTAAGGAATTGGAATTGGAATACTTTTGGTGATGTTAATGAGAACTTAAAAACTGCTAGGTGCTTTGCACTAAAGAAGACTTCCAAATGGGCTTAAAAACTGAGAGAGAGCTTCATAAAGCTAATGAGGAACTACTTGCTCATATCACCAATCATGAAGCCTTCTTGAAGCAAAAAGCTGCTATGACCAAGTTCACAAAGGGGGACAAAAACTCCAGCTTCTTTCATGCTTGCATAATTTTCAGGAGAAAATGTAATATGATCCTGGAGATTAAGAACTCTGAGGGTATTAAGTTAACTAACGCTGATGACATTGCTCTTGATGCTGTCAACTTTTTTCAACAACTCTTTAACTCCCATTCCACTACTAGAACTTGTGTTGATGCCAATTTATTTCCTGAGGGGGCTTACTATGTTAGTAGGCTGACCTTTGATCAAATCCCCTCTAAAGATGAGCTTAGAGCTGCTCTTGATTCTATAGATGATGATAAAATTGCTGGCCCTAATGGCTACACTGCAAAGTTCTACAAAAGCTGCTGGACTGTAGTTAAGAATGAAGTGATATCTGTCATTTAGGAATTTTTTAGAGGAAACAATCCACCCATGTACTTTACATCTTCAGATATTACTTTGATTCCTAAAAACTAGGTCAGAAATAATTGGGAAGATTTTAGGCCCATTAGTTTAACTAATGTTATTTCCAAGGTCATAAGTAAAATTCTGTTCTTCCAGATTCAACCTCATCTTCAGCAACTTTTTTGTGCTAACCAAACTGCCTTTATCAAAGTGAGATCTATTTCTGATAACATTTTGCTAGCCCAAGAGATGCTGCTTGACTTGGACAGGAAATGTAGAGGGGGTAATGTTATCTATAAATTAGAAATTAAGAAGGCTTATGACACAATCAACTAAAATTTCATCCGTGAAACCCTTGCTGCTAGGGGCTTTGCTGAAGGCTTCATTATACTGATCAAAAGATGGCTTCTCTGTAACAACCATTCTGTGCTTATCAATGGTTCTTGTCATGGCTTCTGTTCTGCTTCCAAAGGGATCATACAAGGGGACCCCTTGTCCCCTAAAATTTTTATTTTGGCTATGGATTATTTCTCTAGATTGCTGAATCAATTGTCCTCAAGCTCCCCCCATTTGGCTTATCAGCACAAATCTAATGTCTGTATCAGTCATCTAGCTTATGCTGATGATGTGATTATTTTATCTAGGGGGACTAAGAATGCTACCAAAATGTTATATAAGGCCCTCAAGCATTTTCAGCTCACCTCACGTATGGAGTTAAATCTTCCTAAATGCCAATTTTTTCTTAGCTCTAACATATCTCAACAGATAAAACACTGGATTTCTAGTTATACAAGTTTCCACTTGTCCTCTTTGCCTATCAAATACTTGGGTTTTTTCTTAATCAAGGGCACATAAAAACAAATCCAATTTAATGGGTTAATTGATAAGATTAAGAACCAACTGCAATGCTGGACCAATTCTTTCTTGTCCAATGGTGGGAGGATCATTCTACTTAAACGTATTCTCACTGCCCTCCCCTCTTATGTCCTACAAATGTTTTCTATGAAGAAAGGTACTCAGATGCTGATGGGGAGACTGTTCAACAAATTTTTATGGGTTGGTCAGAAGAAACAATTTCATTGGGTCCCTTGGCAAAAGCTTTGTAAACCTTATTGTGCTGGAGGTTTGGGTTTCAAAGATTTTCAGCATATAAGTTTCATTAAGTTATGCAAACTTTGGATTAAATTTAGAGCCCAAGACAACTTTTGGGCTGTGTTTATGAAAGGGAAATATTGCAGATCTGCTCACCCTGGCTTGGTTAACAGAAAGCTGGGTGACTCTAGACTTTGGGTAAAGTTGTTAGAGGTTAGAGAGCAAGCTGAGGAGACTTTCTTCTAGGAGCTTGGGGAAGGTCAAATTAATTTTTGGCTGGATAGGTGGACTTGCAATGGTGAAAAAAACAAAGGATCTATCTCTTTCTCAAATATACAAGATATGGTGAAAGATTATTGGAATGGTAATTAGTGGAATTATACCCTTCTCTCTAATATTCTCAACAGTGAGCAGTTGCACTTGGTCTAGGAAACACCTATTTATCCTGATCAAAGAGGCAAGATTGTTATTAAAAAAGCCAACTCTCAAAAAGTCACTTCCTTTATCTACCAAACTCTCAAAAAGTCACTGGGGCACTGAAATTTTGGGGAAACACCTAACCACGTTTATGTCCTTCTTTAGCTGGAGATTATGGCTTTTTATTCTCCCAGCAGATGATATCTTGAAAATGAAAGGATTGAGGGGACCATCTATCTGTCTTCTCTGCTTTGTGGAGGAGGATACCTTAGATCACCTCTTCTTTAATTGTAACTTCTCTAAAAAAGTTTGGACTGATTTGTTGACCAAGAAAAAAATAGATACTATGAATCTCAGTTGGATCAACTTCTTTAACTGCTGGGAAGAGTGGAAACAGATCAATTTACAGGTTATTCCTTGTATAGTGTCTTGGTTTACATGGATGTGCAGAAATAGTGTTAAATATGAAGGTTCTACACCTATTGCTAAAGCTATGACTACACATTGCGCATCTTACCTATAGAAAATCATCAAATTTCAAAGGTTCCCTAATATCTTCAGGAATTGGGTTCCTCAAGCTTATATTCAGTATAATTTCAGTTTCTCTTTGTTTGAATGGGCTCCTCCTCCTTATGGCTGGTTTAAAGCTAATACTGATGGAAGTTTTTTAAAAGGATCTGCTGGTTGTGGTGGGGTTTTCAGAAACTCCCTTGGTCACCATGTTCTCCATTTCTCCTCACAAACTTGGGCTTTAGATGCTGCAGAAACAAAAATGATAGTTATTTATTGTGCTCTTAAAATTGTTGTCTAATGTAATACTAGACCTTTAATCATTGAAACTGACTTCAATGTTTGCACCAAATTTTTGTAGCATGAGGAAGACCCCCGTGAGCACATAGGAAGATGGATAAGAAAAATTCAAAGGAACTTTGGCAGCTACACTATTAAATTTCAGTATATCAACAGGAAAGGCAATGGGCCTGCTCACCTTTTGGCCACTTCTGGTAAATGTTCTGAACAAATTATTGTGGCAAATTTTTCTTCTCCAGATTTAGCTTATCTATTGCATGGAGATAATTTATGCATACCTCAAGTTCACACCTTCTGAAGAGGAATTATTTGTGGTCACACTTTTCTATTTGATTCTGAATTTGGTGGCTGTTTTGATTTGTTTGCACCTTGCCTCTTCCCATATGGGGTTTTCCTTATGTTGTTGGGAACCTTATGCTTCCTTTATTTTATTTTTACTTAAATCCCTTTGGGCTATTTGTTGTCTTTTTTTTGTGAATGGACTGATGATTCCTATATTGATTCATCAAGTCATCTTGCTACTCTTAACCTCATAATCTTCCTTTTCTTCAACATGTAGGGAGACACTAGTTTCTCCTTGATGGAAAAATACAAATACTATTATAAATATAAATATAAATACAAATACTCATTAGAGCCCTTTATTACTTTAGTGATACGTATGCTTGCCCTAATTTTTTAGGATTTGGGAGTTTAAAGATTTTTAAAAGATAAAACTATTTTCATTAAAGTTATTTTTGGTGGGATTAATTTTCTTTTTTACTATTGCATCAGTTGTGTGTATTTTTTAATTTTGAAATATATTAGCAAAATTATATATATAAGGCACAAAATATGAAATAGTTCCTTTTCTTCAACATTTAAATTTATATATATATATATATATATATATATATATATATATATATATATATATTTAAATGTTTTAATTTCTTCACAATACAAATACTCATTGTAAAGGGGAAGAATGCTTTCTTAAATACGAACTCTTCATCAGAAAAACTTTGTTTAGTTTTCATAATTTTACTTTTGAAAGTTTAGCAAGTAGTTCAATTAACTTTTTCGTCTTAATGCATTTTATTTAGCATTCTCCCTATTACTTTATATTAAAATTTAGTACTTCACTTTTGTAGTTTAAAATTGTAGTTTATGTTATAATCTTAAGAATTTTCCAATAGGTATTTCCAACTTTCCTGCGAGATCAATATTTAAGACCCCATTAGAGCCTTCTATTACTTTAGTGATACGTATGCTTGCACTAATTTATGAGGATTTGGGAGTTTAAAGATTTTTAAAAGATAAAACTATTTTCATTAAAGTTATTTTTGGTGGGATTAATTTGCTTATTTACTATTGTATCTGTTGTGTGTATTTTGTAATTTTGAAATATATTTGCAAAATTAACACACTAAATCCACCCCGTATCATGTTTTTTGTGTCGTTGCCGGGGGAAGTAATGGAAAGTAGTAGTAAGCTATTTTATAATTTGAATTCTTTTATTTTAAAGCTTAAAAAAAGAGTGTTTTTAGTTTAGTTTCAATGTTTTCATATTTTATGGTGTTTACTTATTTTAATATTTTATTGCGTTTATTTATGCGTAGGTAAGACTTGAAGATTTTGTGCCTTATAATTCTGAGTTAGAAAGAACTATTATAAAAAATTGAAAACAACAAAAAGAGATGGATCATATTAGAAAAATGGCTTGCAATATGAGTAATGCTAAAAATGAAAATGAACATCATCAGAAAAGTTTAAGAGATTAAGTTAATCCTACAGAAGATGAAATTCATTTGAGTATACAAAACTCTATTGTAGCTGCCAATTCTTTTAAGCTTAAACCTGCTATTATCCACATGGTACAAAAGAATCAATTTGGGGGAACACCAACTGAAGATCCTAATTTACGTCTTGTTAGTTTTCTAGGATTGTGTGCTACTTTTAAATATGATGGAGTGTCAAATGATGACGGAGTGTCGAATGATGACGTCAAACTTAGACTTTTTCCTTTTTAACTAAAGGATAAAGCTATGATGTGGTTAAACTTGTTAGCACCTGGATCTATCAGAACTTAAGGAGACTTATCATAAAAAAAAATTTCTAAATATTTCCCACCTTCAAAAACTGCTAAGCTTAGAAATGATCTTATAACTTTTTGTTATTTTGAAGGAGAATTAACTTATGAAGCCTTAGAAAGATTTAAAGATCTATTTAGGAAGTGTCCACACCATGCATAGCTAGATTGGTTAATAATTAAAAATTTTGTAATGGATTGATTGGATCTCTTAGATTGTTAATTGATGTTGTTGCTGGTGGATTATTAATGCCAAAACCATTTGATGAAGCATATTCTTTAATTGAAGAGACGACTACCAATAATTTTCAATGGGCCTCTGAAAGGGTAAATCCAAAAAGAGTAGCTAGTATTCACAAATCTGATGCAATATCTATGTTATCTGCCCAACTAGCTGCTACATCAAAGAAGATAGATAAATACAAAACAAAATATTTTTAGACATCACCTGTGCTTGAGGAAAACTCATTGGGACAAATGATATCATCTCAACCTTCTTATGAGACGTGAAATGCAAAATATAATCGTTCTAAAAATCCTTATGCCAATTATTATAATCCTAGTTGGAAGAATCATCAAAATTTTATTTGGAGTAACAATAAACCTAATATTGCAAATCACTAATGGAGAAACAACGTTGTGAACCCATTAGGAATCTCTAACAATTAAGAAAATCCAACTTATAAACCTTATTATATCCTAGTTTTAATAATTTGCAGAGTAAGGAGAAATAATTTTCAATGGAAGAATTGATGGTGCAAATGGGAAGACAATTATAAAGTCAAGGAGCTGCAATTAGAAACATGGAAAATCAATTGGGATGTACTGCTATTGCACTTAGCAATAGATATCCAGGAACATTATCTGTAGTGTTGAAGTAAATCCTAAAGATCATAATAAAGAGTAAATTAAGGCTATTCATCTGCGAAGTGGAAAAGAATTGAAAAATAGAGTTAAAAGAGAAGTGGAAGTTGATGTCAAAAAATATGAGGTGGAAAATGAAAAATCTCGCGGAGATTCAGATTTTGAGTCAGAATGTCCTATTAGACCAATGAAAATCATGATAGAAAGACCACCACCTCCTTTTCTTCAAAGATTGAAGTACAAAAAAACAATTTTTAAGATTTTTGGAGATATTAAGGAAAATAACAATAAACATTTCAATTTTTGAAGTCTTGGAACAAATTTCAAGCTATGTGAAGTTCATGAAGGATATACTTAATAAGAAAAGAAAAATTGTAGATAATGATACTATTGCACTTAGAAAAAAGTATAGCGCTATAATTCTAAAAAAGCTCCCTGAAAAACTTAAGGATCCTGGAAGTTTTACTATTCCTTGTGCTATTGGCAAAAGATTGTTTGGAAGAGCTTTATGTAATTTAGGTGCCAGTATTAATCTTATGTCTTTATCAATTTTCAGAAGTTTGGGTTTAAGAGATATTTCAACTACAATTACAACTCTTCAGTTATTTTATCGTTCGATTACCTATCCTAAAGGAGTTATAGAAGATGTTTTGGTAATAGTTCATAAATTTATCTATCTTGTGGATTTCATTGTATTAAATATGGAGGAGGATAAAAAAATTCCTATCATTTTAGGAAGACCATTCCTTGCCACTATAGGAGCTTTGATAGATGTGAAAAAAAGAAAAGTAATTATGAGAGTTAATCAAGAGTTTACATTTAATATTGCAAAATAAATGAGATACTTTGCAAAAGAGCAAGAGATTGAATGCTTCATAATAGATATTAAAAAATATTTAAGCCATGAATATTTCAAGAAGACATTTAAAAAAGAATTTGAAAAGGAATATTTGGAATATCTATATGAGGATAAATTTCAAGATGAATCTACAAAAGTGAGTAAAGAAGATTTGATCAAGAGTTTACACTTAATATTGCAAAATAAATGAGATACTTTGCAAAAGAGCAAGAGATTGAATGCTTCATAATAGATATTAACAAATATTTAAGCCATGAATATTTCAAGAAAACATTTAAAAAAGAATTTGGAAAGGAATATTTGGAATATCTATATGAGGATAAATTTCAAGATGAATCTATGAAAGTGAGTAAAGAAGATTTGGATTATGTTTAGAAAAATTTAAAATGTTCGACCCTATAGAAATTAAAGAATTTGATTTCATCTTGTGAGAAGCCACCTGAACTAGAACTGAAAACACTTCTTACACATTTGAAGTATGTATTTTTAAGAGATTTATCTACATTACTTGTTATAGTATCCTCAATATTAATTGAGATGTAAGAATAACAATTTTTGGAAACTTTGAGAAGATATAAGAAAGCCTTTGGATTGACATTAGCTGATATTAAAAAAACCAGTACTTGAATTTGTATGCATAGAATTTCATTGGAAGATCAACATGAACCAAGAGCTGATCCTGAAAGGAGATTGAATCCTATGATAGAAGAATTTATTCAGAAAGGGATGTTAAAATGGTTAGATGCTGGAATAATATATCCTATTTCAAACAATGCTTGGGTAAGTCCAATCCATTGTGTTCCAATAGAAGGAGGTGTGACTACAGTGATAAATGAGAATAATGAATTAATACTAACACGACAAATCACTGGATGGCGGATCTGCATAGATTATAGAAAATTAAATTCTGCCAACAGAAAGAATCATTTTCCTTTACCATTTATGGATCAGATGAAGGATATACTGGCTGGGCACATATATTTTTATTTTTTAGATGGATATACCAGTTATCATCAAATTCCTATTACTCTAGAGGATCAAGAGAAAACAATATTTACTAGTTCTTATGGGACTTTTGCTTTTTGGTGAATTCCCTTTGAACTACGTAATGCACCTAAAACATTTCAAAGATGTATGAAGTTAATTTTCAGTAATTAAAATAAAAAGGGATTGAAGTCTTTATGGATGAATTTTCTGATTTGGAACGTAATTTTAAATATGTCAAAATCATCTAAAAAAATTGTTGAATGATGCTAAAAGACTAATCTCGCATTAAATTTAGAAAAATGTCAATTTATGGTTGCATGAGGAATTGGGCTTGGGCATAAAATTTTAGCAAACTACATGAAAGTAGATCCTGCAAAAATTCTTGTTATATCAAACCTACCTTCACCTACAACTATAAGAGAAGTTAAGAGCTTCTCAGGACATACTAGATTTTACAGGCGATATATTAAGATTTTTCAAAAATTACAAAGCCTTTATGTCAACATTGGGAAAAAGATACAAATTTTTTCTTTAACCAAGAACTCCTTATGGCCTTTGAAACCTTAAAGGAAAAACTTGTCACTACTTCTACAATTATTTCACTTGATTGGGAAAAACCTTTTGAATTAATGTGTGACTCAAGTGATTATGCAAATGGAGATGTATTAAGGAAAATATATAATAAGATTTTTAAAGTCATATACTATGCTAGTAAAGCTTTTAATGATGCTCAAATTAACTATGCCACTACAAAAAGAGTGTTATTAGCCATTGTTTATGCTTTCGATAAGTTTAGGTCATATATGATTGGAGCAAAATTTGTTGTTCATACTGACCACTCAAATATTAAATATTTAATGCAAAAGAAGGATGTAAAACCAAGATTAATTAGATGGGTACTTCTGATGCAAGAGTTTGATTTTGTAGTAGTTTATAGGAAAGGTACTCAAAATAAAATTGTTGATCATCTATTCAGGGTAGAATAGGAAGAAAATCATGATTTAAAAAAATAAATTAATAAAAATTTTCTTGATGAACAACTTTATGTCGTAAAAGGATGGGAAATACTGTGGTATGTTGACATTGTAAATCATATTATTAGTGGAATTAAACGATATGGACTAAAAAAACAATAGGAAAAGAAATTCATTCAAGATGCAAAATCTTATTATGGGATGACACTTATTTTTATAAATAATGCAAACATTTAGTAATGAGTCGATGTGTGCCTTACAAAGAAATTCAAGAAATTATTCAAAAATATAATGATTCTGAATTTGGAGGCTATTTTATGAATGATAGAACTGTTCATAAGAGTTTGCAATCTAAATTTTATTGGCCTAATCTATTTAGAGATGTTGAAATATATTTATATAAAAACATGGGATCAGTGTCAGAGAATAGGTAATATTTCAAAATGAAACGAAATACCTCTAAATTTTAATTTGAAAATTGAAATTTTTTATGCTTGGGGATTGGATTTTATGGGACCATTTATACCTTCATTTGAAAATGTATATATATTTGTTACAGTGGATTATATTTCAAAATGGATAGAAGTACATTGATGTGATCCTCATAGTGTTTCAAAATTTTTAATTAAAAATATTTTTATAAGATATAGAATGTTGATAGTAATCATTACCCACGGAGGATCTCATTTAAGGAATGCAACAACTGCAAGATTGGTGGAAAATCATAATATAATGCATTAAATTGCAATTGCTTATCATTCAGAGACTAGTGGTTTGGGAGAAGTATTTAATCGTGAAATTAAAAGAATTTTGGCAAAAAAGTGTGAATCCTAATAAAATGGATCGGTCTGCTAGATTAAATACTGAATTATGGGCATACAGGACAGGTTATATGACACCTAAAAGAATGTCTTTGTATAGATTACTTTTTGGGAAGACTTGTCACTTATTAATAGAATTGGAGCATAAAACATATTAGGCTATTAAGAGATTCAATTTCAATGTGAAAGATGATGGTGAGAAAAGATTATTGCAATTGAATGAGCTTGAATAAATTAGGAATGAATCTTTTGATAATGCTCATATATAAGAAAAAAATGAAAGAATGACTGATTAAAAGATAATAAAAAAGGAATTTGAGCCTAGACATTAAGTTTTATTATACAATGCAAAATTGAAATTATTTTCTGGAAAACTAAAGTCTAGGTGGAAAGGGTCATTCAGATTTTAAAAAGCGTATCCCTATGGAGCTGTAAATATTAAAGATCCCATAACTAGAAGAACATTTAAAGTCAATGGGCACAGATTGAAACCATTTTTTTATTGTCAAAAACAAGTTCTTAAAGAGACTGTGATGTTGTGTCACCCAGATTAATAATTGGGAATGTCAGGCTAAAGACAATAAACCAAGAGCTTTGTCGGAGGCAACCCATATTTATCGTAGTTTATTTTGTCTTTATGTTCTTGTTCGTAATATTTTATAATATTTGTGCTTCTATAGATTTTTTGTCTTTGATAAATTTGAAATTAAGAAAATAGTTAAAAATAACTTTATTTACCTAATTTTATAGAAAAATTGAGAATTTATTGAATCAAAATTTAAAAGGCAAAATTTTTTTGATTTGGCTCATGTTGCACCTAATTGGCGCCTTATGCGCTAGATTCCAGAGAGTTGGCACATGACATGCTAGAATCTGTTCATGAAGCACTGCGGCGACAAAAATGACTTAAAACGTTCCAAATGGCATTTTTTGACAGTTTTTTGTGGGTTCTTCTCTATATAACTCCCAAAAACTGATTCGGAAGTTAATTTTAGGGGGGGGAGGAGGAAAGAGGCACTATTTTTAAATTGCAATGGCATTCCACTCTAAAAATTACGGTACATTTGGAAATTTCAACTAGAGAAAGATCATTAATTTTGATGCATAGAAGTTACATGATCATGTTCTTGTAAAGAAGTGGCTAATCAAAAAAAGGAAGTTTTTAAATCAAGGGTTCAACACAATGGATACTTGAGTATAAGAGATTATTGTGCAAAGACACTGAGAAGTGCTTTGCTACACTATTGCAACCATAGTCATCCCTGTGGTGAAAGACTTTTATGCAAATCTACATGAAATCAACCAAGTAATTGTCTATGTGCGAGGCAAGTTTGTGCAATTCACTCCTTCAAGAATAAAAGAGATTTTTATTTTTTAAAATGTGTTTATCTACCACTATGTGAATTTTACCCCTATAAGAGATAGTATGAATGAACTCTAACGATACCTTATGAATGAAGATGCAAATTGGGAGGCCAGAGATGATGGAAATGTAAGATTTTCTTCATCATTATTAAATTCTATTTCTAAAACATGGCATTTTTTATTGCATCAAAATTACTTCCAACTATGAAAATTAGTAAGGTAACTACAATATTCAAATTAGAAAACCTATTGATATTGGAGCACTAATAGTGAAATCAGTTTTGGGTTTGGTTGTCAATGGATCTTCAATTGGATTGGGGCATCCATCCACTATTTTTCTACTATACAGTCATTCAGAAGTACATTATGAGAGTTGGGAGATAGTGTTTCTTCCTTGGAAGTTGATGGATCCAGAAGTCTATTGTGACTGTCTTGAAATGAGAGATGAGAATGATATGAATCTACTGATGGATCAAACATACAAGAATTCATCATCTATTTGGCCTTAATTCAGTTCAAAAGTACTTTTAAAAAGGATTAAGAAGATAAAAAAAGGCACACAACATTATGCATGCAATTGGGAATGTTTCTGAAATGTTGGATCATCTGGAATAGAGACTGAAGGAACGTTTTGAACATACTAATCGTATTGAAGATGGTTTGATACGTATGTTCAAGGAACATGCTTCGATTGGGGAAGATTCAACTGATGAATTTCCATATCGACCCTTCTACAACTTGTACATACACTACCAATCTATGGGAGATATTAGAAGGACGAGAGTGAAGAAGATGTTTGAACTTAATTTATGCACAAAATATCCTGTTTAGTATTGCTTGTTTGTGTTAATCTGTAATGTTGGCTTGCATTTACTTTTATTGTTAAACTTTATTTATGTTTGTGTTTAGTATTTTTATGTTTAGATTTCTGTGTCAGGATGTTTTGATTTACTTCGGACACTAAAGTAGATGTTTGTTGGCTTAAAAAATGTTAGTTTGAAATAATGCATATTTTTTATATAAAAGTCAGTTTAGTATTGTTTGTGAATTTTGGCATTTGAGTAATGCTTAAATTATGATTATAAATGTTCATTTGAGTTAATTAGAGGTGGACTTAAAGCGGTACATAGGAGATTTCCACAGAAAATGAAATCTAGAAAAATAAAGGCATTGGTGCTAGAAGCACCAAATTGGCGCATAAAGTGCCATTTTATTGAGAAATGGCTCATGATGCACCGGATTTGTTGCATGATGTACCAGAATTGGCGCTAGAAGTGTGAAAGTCCCAAAAACGCCATATTGCTTAAAAATCCACGAAAACACATAATAAAACTCCACTTTTACTGCTTGGTTTGTCTCCTACTTCTAAATCATGACTTAGGGCTTCACATTGTGCGCTTTAGAGAAGATTTTAGAAGCCAACGATCTTAGATTTCATCTGCTCTTTGTAAGTCATCTAAGAAAACTCTAGATAAACATCAGGGGATATTGTCTTCTAAGAGTTCAATGAGATGGGATTTTTTTATAGATCAGACCAAAATAAATGAAATGGAAATTGCTAAAATTTAGAACATTTTTATGGAATCTGAAGGAAGAAAAACTAGGGGTTGCCATGGATCCTAAAGAGAAACTTGGTGAATTTATAAGCTTTTCTATGGTTTGGGTTCAATTTCATATAGAAAATATTTAGAGGTTACATCTTGCCAATTTTATTAATCAAGGATTTTATTTATGTGAGACAGTCGCACAAATAGCCTGGAAGATGTGATGATTTAGGTCGAGACAAATGACACCTTAAAATCCTAAAATGAGTTAGGGCTTATATTGTACAACATGATTGTGCAAACGCCTAATGATGAGTTGAGGATTTATGTTGCACTAGACGGATAACCTCAAAATCTTATGGCTTTTTATTTAATTCAAAGGAAAGATGTGCTATTATAGATCCTCATGGTGTTGTAGATTGCTATTGTGGATGGCTGCCCATGGAGTTAGCTCCAAGCTAGTCAACGAAGTAGCTGTGCTAAAGTTTATGGTCCAAAAGGTTTAAATGAGAAGTTACAGTTTAATCATTATGGGGGTTAAAGTTGATTAGGGCAACACTATTTATAATCCCACAATTCCCTTGTTCTGACATCACTATTTTCTTCAGATTCATTTAGTCCAAATAAATTTACTAAACTCTACTGAATGAGTTACATACTTTCATTTAGATCGTGGGAAATCTTGTTAGCAACCGTAAGTTACCTCCTCCGAGGGATTCCCAATCATCCAATAGAAACATTTTAATTTAGTTGTAATTTTTGAGTAGTTCTTTATTTTGACTATTGTGGTGGCGGATTTTATCTTGTTTTGATTTCTTAATTTTACTTTTGGTATCAGTTTTGTGGCTATCTTAAAAGTTTAATTTTTTACATGCAGCGTGACCTTTTTTTTTTAACATGCAAGTTTCTAAGCAGGAAACAAGTGGTATAACAAGGTAAATAAAAGTACATTGCAATTCAATAACCTAAAAGCATACATGTTGATTCTTCATGTTTCTCCACTTGAAAGATTAGTACTTGCACTGCATGTATATGTATATATATATATATATATATATATATATATATATATATATATATATATATATATATATANTATATATATATATATATATATATATATATATATATATATATATATATATATGGAAAAGATGGTGGTAGTTGGAGACAGAGCTTTGTTAGGGTTTCTGGAGGGATGAGGATTTGCTTGAGCTGGCTCGAGTGTGGAGCTAAAGAAGGGGTCTACTGTGTTCTCTTCATTTCTTGGTCACATCTTTGGTGGCTATTTTCCTTGCTTGAGCTTTCACGGGCTTGGAGTTTTGAATGTTTTACTCTTCCATTGAAGCTAAAGTTCTCTGCTAATTTTCTGGTTATTAAAGTGGTGTGTTTCTTGCCTGCTCACTTCTTTGGTGGCTCTCTTTTCTAAGTTCGGCATTTTCTAGGGTACGACACTGCTTGTTCTTTGCCTTTTAGCTTTCTCGAGGTTTGAGTTTTTTTAAAGTGTTACTGTTCCTTTGAAGCTGTGTTCTATTGATTCTTAGTTACTAAGAGGTGTTTCTTGGGTACCCCTTTGATGATTATTTTCAACTGTAGTTTTGCTGTTAATTTTTGGTTTCTAAACTGGTGTGGCATGGTCACCTCTTTGGTGGCTGGTCCTCCAAGTTTGGTAGTTGCAAGGGTAGGATATTCTATTTTTCACTTATGGCTACACCTATAGATGTGCTCACTAATGCTCAGTGGACAAAGGCCACCCATGTAGGTGTAGTGGGTAAAGCCACTAACACATTACAAGACCCTGATAAATTAGTGTTTCCCCAAGCCTTCCATGATATAGCAACTGGCAAGGGCTCTTGCCCTTGTTTTCATTCACTTGGCTAAAAAAAAGATAAAACTGTAGTTTATTTCTCTAATCTAGAAATTGCCTCCTTCAAAGAAGAAGTAAATTTCAAATTAGTAGGCAATTTCCAATTAGGACACCCCAAAATGGGACTTGCTAGAAATTTCTTTGACTCCCTTGTTGACCTCACTTTTGGTTGAGGTTTAGTTTTACCTCTTTAGTAGCCTAAGGTCTAGCCATAGGACTTTCCTATTGATTATTCTTAGAAAAGTAGACATGGAACCCTCATCATTAGAACTTCTACACTCTTCTTTACTCAACTTGAAGTTCCACATATTGGTCATAACCTCTAGCACTATGTAAGTGGGGTCACTATGGAGGAACTCAAGATGAGTTACCCTTAAGACTGTTGGACCTTAGGTTTGACCCTGGGTGTTGGTCTAGGGCTAAGGCACTCACTTGCAACCATTTACACTCACAATAACTCACTACCCTAAACCCATAATTTGTAGGCTCTAGTCCCTTGATACTTTTGGGAGACTCATGTAGGTGGTCCCCTAAACCCACTAGCCCTAGGCTACGGTTTGGCTAAAGCCACTATATAGAAGACCCAAAATGATGTTTCCATTGGTCCATGGCTTATTAATGTTGGTTAGCACTCCAACTCTACGAAGACACCAAACTTAGCCTTTTGCCCCTAAATTCCCCAGAATTACCTAGATACCCTAGGGGCCCCAAATTTGGCGAAAATTTCCAAATCTACCCAAAATATCCAACTTGATTCAAAAATCATTTCAAACTCCTTGAAAACACCCAAAAATACCCAAAATCACCAAAATTGGCCAAATTACCAAAATACCCCTCCTTACCCCAAAATTCCAAAAATTCTAAAAAATCCCAAAAATTCATAAAACCTTACAAATATTCCTCATTTCATTTTTCTCAACTATCACATGACCCAATTTGGCCAATTTGGCCATCTTTGGTCAAAACCCCCAAATTGTCCTTTAAAGGCACATATTTTCCCCAAATTACCCCAAATGTCTATCCAATTGGTCTCAATTTACCCCAATTTAAATTCTAAACTCAAATTTACTCTTGATATGAACAATCTAGATGAAATACTAGCTCAATTGGTCCATGATTTGAACCCAATTTTGAGCTAAGCCAAAAACCCAATTTTGGCCTTATGGCTTGGTTTCACCAAATTGAACCCATAGCCCACTCAATTGGCCACAATTTGTGTTAAAAAAAGCCTTTAAAATATCCTCATACATCAAAATTGACCTTCAATTGGCCTTGGTGAGACATCAAATTCATTTGATTTCAACCAAAGTCCAAAAGCCCCAAATTTGCCCTGAATTGTCCATGTCTCAAAATCTCACCAAATTGATGGCCTTAGACCTAAAATTTCCACTCCAACCCTTCATAAAAAATCTTCACAACATCCCCCTTGATCATTTGAACCATTCAATTTGGACTTAGCCCAATGTTAGCCCAACCTAGACCCATGTCTAGCCCAACATGTCCAAATTGACCAAATTTAAAAAATCCCTCAAATTGACCTACCAATTGAACTCAAAATCACTTCAACCCTTCACCGAAAATATTCATAAAAATTATCTACATAATATTGATAAATCAATTGGGTCAATTGACATGGCTAGCCTAGTCCAAACCAAAACTTTGATCACTTGAACCCAGGCATTAAACATGACCAAACCACTTTAAGGCAATCAAATTAACTCCACCTCAGCTTTTGGTTAGACCCTAAGACTGAGCCAAAACCCATCTAACCACCTAAAATAAGCCATGGACCAAAAGTCCCCAGAATTAAGGGATCTTATTTCCAAAAATGCACATGCATAAGATACCTTAACAAAAACTAAACACCATTGCATTAAATTGCTTTGACAGATTGCCCTGGATGCCCTGAGCTCCTAGCCACCTCCCCCTGCTATGGCTGGTCGGCCTAGTCTCTAGAGAAGCCAAAATCGAGGGCCACCCCCTCTTGAATTTCACCAAAATAAAACCTAGAGGCCAACTCCGCCAAATCAATATGTAGAGCTCCCTGCCCTCCACCTAAGCACCACAATGCACCCAAACATTTATCTTGAGAGCCACCCCATGACCATTTTTATAAAAACTCACATCCACGGCCATGGGATGTGTGCTAAAAATTTTCTCATAGAGAGCTTCCGAAATCACTCACAGAGCTTCATTGAGACCTCCACAACCCATTTCAATCACTCCATTGCCTTGATTCCCACTGTGTAACCCTAATTTTGAGCTTAAAAATTAGGGCAGAAACAGGACATCCCTGAAAACTCCACCAAACTTCAATTGCTTCTACCCAAAGCTTCACAACAGCAAGAGAAGACAAAGCCCCATCAAATTACTCTTTAAAATAGCCTCTACAATAGCTATAAACCAACATCCAAAATCAGTCTTGATCAAAATCACACCTAGGCGTTACACCAAGGCTAAAGGGTCAATCCCTAGCCTCCTTGGATCCTAACGAATGTGCCAAAAACCTCTAATTGAAGCTTCACTTCTCAGAGCCAAGGTATAAAACTTCTCTTATTCTCAAGCCTATTTGAACTCTCCATTTGTTTTGAGTTGATTTCATGGTATCATAGCTATATGGATATGTTCCTCTAGTCCAGACGAGCATTTAAAAAAAATTCATTTAATTTGGTTGAGAAATGAGGGAGATATCAAGCTTGAAAGATGGACGGTTCTAGGGTTAGGCTATCGAGGATGAAGACAGAGCACCGTTCGATCGAGCGTGTATCGGATGGATGGTCGAGATCAATCCGAACAGTGCTTCATAACATAAACTGCGGGACGAGTCAGCGCTGAGGTGGACGACAACATCAAATGGGAGCGCGCTGTATGAAGCTTCTGAGCTACCATAGGTTGAGGTGGTGCCGCACGTTTAAATAGATAAATAGGGATTTAAATAATTCAGAAAATGATCCCTAACTTCAAACATTCATATCTTGGTGTAGAAAAATCAAAAAATAAAAATAAAAATATTCTTGCTCAGTGAACAGAGGAGAACATTATGGAAATGATTTGGAATCCATTTGATATGTATTTTAATTCTAATTAGATAAACTTTGATTTGAATTTTTTGATTATCCATGCATGTAATAATCACACTATGGCTTAAAATTTTAGCATGTTGTTGTCTTTGTCTTAGGGACATTTCCTGATTTTTCCAAAATCAGTTAAGGTCCCTAGATAGAGAATCATATTTTTGAAGTTTATATGCATTATTTGCTTAAATTGATCGTAGAAATTAGCAAGTTGCTTAGAAAAATCCAAGAAAAATTTTGGAAGGTTTATGATGCCCAGAGAGCTCTTGAGAAAATTTATCATGAGTCAAGTTTTTTAAAATGCTCCTAATCTTTACAAACCCTAAATAAGTAAAATAATTAATTTTGAAAAATACAAACAAAAAAATCACTTGATTTTTGATCTCCACTGTTTTTAAGGATCCAGAGAAGTCGCCATAAAAATATCAAAGCATTTTAAGTTCATTTGATAACTTAATTTAATTTTTCAAGTTAATTAACTTTTTTGGCACTAAAACGTATTTTAATAAATAAAATATAACTTGGGAAATTATAAAACCTGGTTTTTTTGTGTTCTTTGTGATCAAGGGTATTTCTATAAATAAAATGATATTTAAAATAAAAACTTGATTTTTAGCCTATTTTAAATATTTAAATAATTAAAAATCCCTAAAAATTACAAAAATAATAAAGCTCATGGAAATGTTCCAAATTGCTTTTTAAGCACATAGGAATAATTAGAATATTTTCCTAATTTTATAAATAAAGAAACTGAATTTCAAAACTAAAGACTAATTTTTAAAGGCTAAAAATTACTTTTCACTAAAAATAATTCCAATAAATCAACTTAAATTCAGAAAAATATAAAATCTTCTCCACTGAGTTCTCTGACCTTAGGAGGACTTTACAAAAATATGAAAGTTAATTTTCTCCATTTAAAATATTTTATATTTAATAAATACTCGAGAAATTAAAATAATTCTTAAAATTTAAATAAAATTCAAAAAATCATGAAATTTGATATAAAGGCTTCTCTGGTCTAATTCTACCTCTACTATAATTTTCAAGGGATTGAGTTTACCTTGGTCAAGTTAGGAATTTTTTCAGAAAAATCCTATTCTGCATGGCAATAATTATATAAATTAAATTAGATTTGAAAAAATCACATTTTCTCCTTTGATGTCTTAATTGACCCATGAATGAGGTAGGATAAAAATTTCAAAGTCATTTGAATTGAATTTGACAAATTATGAAGTGTTAGAGCCTTAGGGGCAAATGTGAATTTTGGAAATTTAGCCTTAACTAACATTTAGGCTTAATTCAAGAAGGAAAATGGGTAACCTCTAATCTTAATTTGGATGCTTAAAACACAAGGGGTTAATTGGTAGAAACCAACCTCACTTTCTTAATTGAAAAGTTAGGTTAATAAATTTTTAAATTATTAAAATTTGGAAGTTTGTTAAAATAAATGAACCTAGGACTTAGGGTTATGACTTTTGAAGTCAATAATTAATCAATTTAATACCCCTATTTCGATTTTCAAATAAAATTCAAATCATGAATCATCACCACCTAAAGTTCAACCTTTTCAAAACTAATTAAGACACTCAATTAGGTCTTAAGGACTTAGTAGTGACTTAGGCAAAATCAAGGTTGATTAAATGAGGATTAGAAAAACAAACTCAATTAAAATTAGAACATCTTTCAAACACTATAAGCCTAATTAGTACTAAAATTTGGTTAAGTGTTCCATTAACACTAACTTGCCTCTTTAATGGTCTTCACCCACATAATCTTCAAAATTAAATTGCAGATGATAATTACCCTATTCTTAAAGATAACTGATACATCAATGTTCATTGAGCATCAATGGTATTTACAGGATGAATTATTAAGCAACATAATAACATTAAAAGAACTCAAGATTTTTTACCAGGCAACGAGAGAGTAGCATGGACCTGTGACTTTCTCTACATCTGTTGGATACCTCGGAGATCTATTGAAGTTAATACATTTTGCTTGGCAACATCATCCTTGATTAAACTCTTAGGACCCACCAAGATGTGACCTAGGGTTAGATAAGTCGTCAAGATTTTACTTCCCTGTTTCATATAAACTTCCTTAAAATGCCTTTTGAGTTTCAGGTGGTAGAATGAGAAGACTCGCTAGGTACGCTTTTACAGTTTTCAGCGTTGTCCTTCTTGTACTTTCATACTGTACTTTTATACTTGCAAACTTGCATGCTAAACAACGATGTCACTCTGCATGAAAAATAAAAATATCAGGATAGCCACAAAATCAAAACCAAAACTAAAATTAAAATCGAGACCATTATGAAAGTTGAAAAATGGACATCAAATTTTGATCCAAGAAAGGAACCTCCTATGGTACCTTTATGGTACATGTTTCAAGGACTTCCCCTCCCCTTTTTCAAACTTAATTCCTTATTTAACTTTGGCAGGGCAACAAGTACACCTTTTAAGGTGGATAACTTCACTTATAAGAAAGAAAGACCTACTCTAGATAGAATCCAGACTGAAAGGGATATCACCCTTCTAGAGCTGATGAAGATCAGGATAGGATCTAAAACAGAAGGCTTCTTGCAGAAGATTGTTGCTAAAAAAACCTTATTATTACCACCATTATATAATGTTTGGCCACACTATATAGAGTGTCTAGAGGCTTCATCCCCCTCTCACAAGGAATTCTAATAACAATCTTAAGGAGTATGTTCTTGCAACTTATAAATATTTGTCAAACCTCACTACTGAAGGAACCCCCCACTGAATAATTCTATCACTGATCAACAGCTGCCTTACCCCATTGTTGAAGGACCCACCCCCCACTGAATACTACTATCACATCGCTTGAGGACAAATTAGGTGATCTATCTGACTCCCCTTCCACTAGTCCAACAGGTGAATCTCCCACAATGTTTGTTAGGAAAGAAGTTAATGAGATGATCATTGTTACTCCTACATCCCCCAGCCTTGATTGTGAGGATGTACGGTGTCCCACTCACGCAATTGTCTCTGAAAATGTACCTGAGGAAAATAAAATTGCGGTTATGCAACAAATAAGGAAATTCCAAAGAGCGAGGAAAAAAAAATGTGACAAAAGTCAAGAAACTCCAACAAGGGTCAGCTTCAAAAAAGATAGAAGGAAAAGCAAGGGTTAAGAATGGTTCCCCCTCTATAACTTGTTGAGGAAGAACTAGATCGAGATCACAACCATCCATCCACCTTCCCCCACTTAATGATTAATCTCCTTTGTTGGAACATCAGGGGTGTGGCTCACCCCCTTTCTCTTAACAGACTCTTACATCTCAATTATAAATACAAGCTTTAGTGCATAACCATTCTTGAACCTAGGTACATAAACATCCCCAAAAACTCATCAAGAAGTTTTCTGGTTTTTCTTACTTCGCTAATATCAATAATAAAATTTGGATTTTCTATAGAAAAGAGATCAAGTGGCACATTCTGGTTGATCATCATTAATTTTTTCATATCTCCTTCCTAATAGAAGGCCACTTGGGCTTTCCTTCTTTCATCTATGTAGGTGTACTAAAGAAGACAAAAGAGAGCTTTGGACCTGCCTTCATCATATCAGTGAACATATGACCTCTCCCTGATTGGTGGGTGGGGTGGGGGACTTCAATTGTATTACCTCTTCTACAGAAAAATCTGAAAGTAGGGCTTCTAACTTATCCAAACATCAATCTTGTTGGATTGTTTAACCTGGAATTCAAGGGACCTACCTTCACCTGGAAAAGGGGACACCATTGGGAAAGACTTGATAGGTTTCTAGTTAATGACCTTTGGTTCACCCACTTCCTACTTACATTTGTAACCCATCTAAGCCTTGTTGGCTCTGATCATAGGCCTCTAATAATCACCATGACCTCCTTTGAACAAACCCCCTCCCCTCCCCCCTCTTAGATATCTCAACATGTGCTCCACTCATCCTCTTTTCTTAGTACTGTTTCTAACTAATGGAAAGGTGTCTCTCATCCTGAACCCCTGGCCAAACTTAGTCTACTGCAAGTAAAAACTGGGCAAGCCTTAGAAAGTTGGGTTGGGAAGCTTTTGGTGATGTTCTAACAAATGTAGTCTCGGCTCAAAAATGTGGTCTCAACTGAGAAAGAAGTAGAAAGTCTTGAATTGGGAGCTCAAAATGGGATAATGGAGGATAAAGTACTTCTAACTGCATAGAACAATTTACTTACTGCTACTGAATACCAGAAGTAGTTCTTGAAACAAAGGCTTCCATTAATTTATTTACTGATGGTGACAAAAACACCAAGTTTCATCATGCATATATTAAATAAAAAAGGAAGTGTAATACAATACATTCTATTCAAAATGTTGAGGGGATTTGGCTTCATGACAACACTGAAATTGCCAGGGATGCTACTACTTATTATAAAAATTAACTAAATCCAGTTTCTACTACTAAGCCTCTAATTAACAAGAACTACTTCTCTGAAGAGTTGATCTGAACCAAAAACCATAGACTCACTGATCCTCTTAATGAAAAGGAAATATGGGTGGAATTAAACTCCATTGACAGTTCTAAGACTGCAGGGTCTGATGGAACTAGAGCAGATTTCTACAAAAAATCCTGGAAAATTATCATTTCTGCTGTTGATAATTTCTTCCAAGGTTATAGCCTCCCTAATCATTTATGTGCTTCCAACGATGTCTCGATATCTAAATCTGAAATTCAGAAAACCTGGGCTCATTTCAGGCCCATCTGCCTTACCACTGTTCTCAGTAAAATTATCAACAAAATTATTGTAACTAGACTCTAATCCTACCTTGACATTCTGATCAAAGATAATCATGTTGCATTTGTCAAGGGTAGGTCCATTATTGACAACCCTTTGCTGGCCCAAGATCTGCTCCTATATTTGTATAAGCCTTGTAGAGGAGGAAATCTTATTTACCAGCTCAACATCAAGAAGGCTAAGTTATCATCAATTGGGACTTTATCCCGGACATTCTCTCAGCTAGAAGATTTCAACCTATGTTATGTAACCTTATTCACAGATGGCTTCTTAATAATGAACACTCCATTCTTATCATTGTGCAAGCTTAGGGTCCTTCACTGCTACAAGAGGATTGGAGCAAGGGTACCCATTGTCCCCAACCATTTTCATTCTTGTAATTGTATACATATCTAGAATTTTTTATGAATCCATTCTGACCCAAAGCTACTCTAGGTACCATCACAGATCCAATATAGTCATTTCTCACCTACTGTATGTTGATGATATCATGGTATTCTCCACTGCTCACAAGAATGTTGTTAAGAAAGTTTTTTGGAGCCTTCAGATGTTTCAATTACACTCAGGGTTGACTTTCAGTTCTGATAAGTGTCATCTGATCTTCAAAAAAAATCGTTCCCAATTATAAATAGTGGGCTTCAAATTATACTGGTTTCTCTTGTACTCAAATTCCAATCAAATATCTTGGAGTGCTCCTCCTTACTAGCAAATAAAAAAAAATTTAATTTGATGAAGTCCTCAATAAGATTACTTCCTATCTCTCAGGTTGGACTCAGTCCTTCCTCTCTAATGGTGGTAGAATCACATTGTTCAAGAGTATACTCAAAACTTTCCCCTACTACATCCTCCAGATGACCAATCCAAGGAAAAGTACTCAACTTCAGATGGAGAGGGCTTTCAATAGGTTCTTATGGTCACGTCAAAGACATCAAATGCATTGGGCTTCTTGGTAGAAGGCAGCTAGACCTCTTATGGCTCGGGGTATTGGTTTCAAAGGCTTGAACCAACTTCTTAAAGTTAACTTGTGTAAGATCTAGATTAATTTCATAGCCCAATCCTCCTTATGGGCAAAATTCATGTCGGGTAAATAATGCAAAGATCAACACCTTCTCTTGCTATTACAAAATTAGGGGACTCTAAAATTTGGGTGAGTATACTCAAGATCAAACACATTGCTGAAGAATTATTTTTGCGGCACTTGGGTAAATTGAGGATTAGTTTTTAGCTTGATCACTGGTGTCCTATGGATTGGCTGACACCGTCTTCTCTTGTCCTCAATCCTCACCTTAAAGTTGTTGAATGTTGGAAGGGCAATAATTGGTCACTCCCAAAGCTATTTACTATCCTATAGGTCCCTCAGTAAATCAAATTGCCAAAATACATTTTGACAAAAATAGATATGATAAACCTATATGGCAAGCTTATGCAAAAGTCTCACTAAAGCTATTTATTCTAAACTCTATTACTTGGAGCAGGTGAATTAGGGAGATAGTGTCTGGAATAAATTCATTTCTACCTCCACGTCTTTTTTTATGCTGGAGAACCTTTCAAAAATTCTTGTCAACTGATGAAATTCTGAAGCTCAAAAGATTGAGAGGCCCCTCTAGATGATGGTTGTGCTTACAAAAGGAGGAATCACTGCCTCACCTTTTCTTTGAATGCAGCTTTTCACATAAAGGCTGGAATTAGTTCCTTCAATATCTTAGTCAAAATGTCACTAATATTAATTGGGACAGCCTCACTACGTGGTAATAGAACTGGCATGCTTTCAACTATGCTCCTGTCCTCCTTCTTAGTGGTCTGGTTAATCTTAATTGGGACAGTGTCACTACCTGCTAATAGAACTGACATGCTTTCAACTATGCTCTTGTCCTCTTCATAGTGGCTGGTTCATTTGGATGTCCAGAAACAATGCTAAATTTTATAGTACTCCCTCTAATGGTGCTTAGGTGGTCAGAAACTGTACAGTTTACCCACACAAGATTATAAAGCATAAAAGATTCCCCAATATCTCCAATTCCTACCCCCACTAAGAATGTAACTCCTCTTCAAATTTCTAAGGTTTTCTGAAAACCTCCAATGTCTCACACTATTAAGATCAATACAGATGGAAGCTTCACTGAAATGGGTGCTGGTGTGGGAGGAATTTTTAGAAACCACCTTGGCCAATGTCTACTGTACTTCTATCCCTAGTTTTTGCTACTGATGCTATTGAGACTGAACTAATTGATGTGTATTGGGTATTAAAACTGGCTACAAAGATATGATGGAATCACATATGGGTGGAGATGGATTCTACTATGGTGATTAAACTCCTAGACTCTAAGGAACTGCCTCCCTGACAGCACTCACATTGAATACAATAGATCAAAATGCTCACCTCCCAAGTTAGTGTCAATTTTACCTTTATCTAAAGGGAAGGCAACAAACCTGCACATTTTTTAGCTAAAAATGGTCTCAGCTCCAATATTGTTTCTATCTCTGCCTCCCACCTCCTCTACTACTTTTCCTACTACATGGAGATCTGATAAATGTCCCCCATTTCAGAATTGCTAACCACAACAAACTCAGGAGATATCTGTTTTTTGCTGAAGATTTCTTACTCTTATTTTTTGGGACTCTTCTTAGACTGTTGGCCATTGTTATTTTGAGGCCTTCACTTTTTTCCTCCCTCATCTTTCTCTTACACCAGCTGTATTGTTTTGTGTTGGGTTGTGTTACAATAGATTTGTTTTGTTGGGGTACTCTCTACCCCCCTAGCTTTTTTGTAATCCTTCATAAGCTAACATGTTGGGAGCCATTGACAGCTCTTTTTTTCATATATATATATATATATATATATATATATATATATATATATATATATATATATATATATATATATATATATATATATATATATATATATATATATATATATATATATTTGATGAAGGAGTTGGTTATTACTCCCTACATATTGAAGTAAGAAACTAGTAAAGACATCAGAAAGGAAACTGGGGACTCCTCTTTTTGGTTCAATACAAGAACTCATAAGATCCCCCAAAAAAGGCTAAAGACCACCCCCCAAAAAGAAAAACTACAATGACTCAACAAAGAGAGAAAATGAATGTAAAGTTGCATCTGTCCCAACTGTAATCATGTGCCCTTATAGGCAATTCTGAAGTGGGGGACTTTCTAGAGTATCTCCTTGCAATAGATAAATGAGAGCTGGTAGAGGGTTGATAGCAACCTTAGTCTCATTAGAATGTGATCCATGCTGGGCCAACCAGCTTACAGGCTGATTTCTTTCCCTATAGATGAAAGTGAACTGGATTTGTATCTTGTTAGTAAGATCTCTGATTTTATTTAGCCAGTATGAGTAATGTCAGGGAGTCTCATCCTCATGATTTAAGAGGTGAATAATTACAGCAGAGTCCACTTCCAGACAAATCATATTCCAATTAGCCTTAGTGGCAAGATTGATTGCCCAATACACAACAATGAGTTCAGTCTCAGTAGCATCATTGGCCAAAACTTGGGTATAGAAGTACAACAAGAACTTACCTAAATGATTTTTGTAAATACCTCCCACTCCAGCTCCATTTTTAGTAAAGTTTCCATTAGTGTTAATCTTCACAATAGGATATTTTGGGGTTTTCCAGTTGACTCTGATAACTTGAATAGGTTCAGAATTGATAGGTGTACAGGAGTTGGATATGTTAGGAAATCTTTTCTAGTTGATCATCTTATGAAGGTAAGTTAAATAATTTCTAGTAGTTTCCCAACATTTGGATTAGCTTCTTCAAATTTGACCTTGTTTCTTTTCATCCAGATGAACCAAGCAATAGTAGAAGGAATAACAACATACTTTCTTTTCTGCCGGTACAACCAACACTTAACAAGCCTATCCCAAGTGAACTCTTTCTCATCAATTATCAATATATATATATATATATATTGTAATTAGAGCTACTTATGGCGCCTTATATGTTGATAATAACAAAAGAATACAAAAAAGGAGAAGGGAAAAGGATCGGCACAAATTACAAAACACAACCTAAGATCGAAGGGGTTCCTCATTTCAGAAAAACACAACAATCAAGCTCATGGTGTAGTTACATGCTTAAGGTGTGGGACATGTAGTTTGTCCTTTTGAAGCATGAATGCAAGAGATGAGGGAGGAGTGGTAGACACAGAAACCATCTGAGATTCAGCTCCATCAATGACTAAGAAGTTGGCAGGTCTATTGCCTTTTTTGTAAATAAAAGAGAAACAAACCCTCATCTCCATGGTTAGGTATTGCATCTGAGTTATCCACTGCTGAATGTGTCAAGGGGATTGATTTTCCTATCATGTGATCAACTATTTAGGAAGAATCCACCTCAGATTGTAAGGGATTCCACCTGTTCAGAAGTGCCATCTTAAGAGCCCAATATAAAATAGCAGCCTCAGCTTCTATGGCATCTTCAACCTTGAATGGGGATTTAAAATAAAGTATGAAGTTGCCTTTATGGTCTCTGAAGACCACTCCAACACCAGCTTTTTTGGGGGAAAAACTACTATCAATGTTGACTTTAATAAAAGGATACATGGATTTTTCCAGACAACCTTGATTATCTTGTAATTTTTCTTTTCAACTATTTTGCAAATCTGCCAGATGTTAGGAAAGCTTTTCCATTGAATCAGTTTCCTGATATAAACCAGGCAATTGGCCACCACCTTGTCATTGGTAGCATCAATATCATCATGTTTTACCTTGTATCTGGCAACCCAAAAGAACTAGGCAGTAATAAAGGGGATGGGACCAAGCTTCAACCTATGTCAGTCAATCAAGCATTCACCTAAATTAGCCCATCCTAGATTGATGGTGTTGATATGAAAATGTGGTTGCAGGGATTTCCGCACATTCTTTGAGAAATCATAGGTGAAGAAAAGATGGTTAGTAGACTCCATATCCTTTCTGCATAGCTGGCACTTAGAGGGACCCTTCAGCCCTTTTAGCTTCATTATTTCATAAGTTGGGATTAGATCATTTAACACTCTCCAAGAGAAGAACGACATGGAAGGAGCTAAAAATTTTTTCCACAAGTATTCACTCCAAGGAATCTTATCCCAATGATACAACTTGTTATATATAACTTTAGAGATGCTTTGGTTGGAGCTGGGAATTAAGGCAACTTTGTCTTTCCTATTTCTGTCAAACTGGATTTTGTTGACCATCCTAACTGAGTGATCATTCAAAATTGTGTAAAGTAGCTCCTCAGACCAGGATTGCCCAATACAGTAGTTCTTTACCACCATATTATTATCATTAATATCATCTAAAGGTTATATGAAGTTTGGTGGGCACCATTTATCCAGCCAAAAACTGATATTTCCTTGACCTATCTCCCAAATGTGGAGTTGTTCTGTAGTTTCCCTCACTTTTAGCATTTGGCTCCAAGTTCTGGAATCCCCCAACTTTTTAGAAAATATGTTTGGATGCTCAGTTCTTTAGTATTTAGCATCCATAAATTCTACCAAATATTATCATTTTGTCTGAATTTTAACCACAGTCCGCACATGTTGATATTCTGTAATTGCTTAAGGCCCTTGAAGCCTAGTCCACCAACATGTAAGGATTTTGCTACCTTCTGTCAACTTGCTCAAATCATTTTCTTTCCTTATCAAGTTCAAAAAAATCTATTGAATGCTCTCTCTAACAGTAGTTGGGTACTTCTCTTCATTACCACCACTTGTAGAATGTACATGTAAAGGTGGTGAGGATGCTCTTCAAAAGAGTTATTCTGCCCCCATTGGAAATGAAAGGGTTAGTCTAACATTGAAGTGTGGAGTTGATTTTATCTACTATCTCATCAAAATGTATTTGTTTGGTTCTTCAACTAATTAAATAAAACCCTAGGTATTTGAAAGGAGTAGTCATGGAGGTGAAACCAGTGAGTTCAAGAGTTCAATGTCTATAAGATGTGGAAACTTTTTTACTGAAAAGCACTTGGCATTTTTCCTTGTTTAACTTAAGTCCTGATGTGTGTTGAAATTTCTATAAACAGTCATGTAGAGTTTTAACAGTTGCCTTATTTGCTCTGGGGAAAATTAGGATGTCATCTACATAAATTAAATGGCTAATATCCACTTTAGATCTGTTATGGTTTGTTTATGTTGTAGCTCTTCCTTTGGCAAGGTCTGCCAATCAGTTTGGACAAGTAATCTAGTGCAAGTATGAATATGGTTGGGGAGAGGGGGTTTCCTTGTTTCAAACTCCAAGTGGCCTTGAAAAAACCATGAGCATTATCATTGATCAACACTGAGTTTGCATTGCCCTCAAACCATCTTTTTATAATCTGACAGGAATCTATAGAGAAACTACTTGCCCTCAAGATCTCCACGATGAACTCCCAGTTAACCATGTCATAAGTCTTTTTTAAGTTCAGCTTATATATCATATTGCCCCCCCCCCCAACAAGGTTTCTTTAAATCCAACAGTAACTCTTGAGCTAGTAACACATTATCTCTAATGCTTCTCCCCTTCACAAAAGATGCTTGCTTTGGGTTGATCAGATGATGTAGTAGAGGTTGAAGTCTATTCATTAGGATTTTGCTAATAATTTTGCTGATCATATTAGTTAGGCTAATAGTTCTGAATTGGTTCCAGTCTTCTTTCATGGAAGATTTAGGGATAAAAACAATGGTGGTTGCACTGAAATAGTTTGGTAGTGGTATTTCCTTGATAACATCTTCTTTAATGACCTCCCAAGCCTTTTTATAGAAGTTAGTTGTGAAGCCATCATGGCCAGTAGATTTAGCACTATCAATGGATAATAGAGCCTACTTAATTTCCTCCTCATTTGGAATTTCAGCAAGATTGAAACTAGTAGTGAACTCTTGATCAAAGCTGAACAAATTGGTATCAATCTGCTCCCTTTCAGTATGTTTGCAATGTATAATTCTTGGCAGTATGCCACAACACTATCAGCAATCCCTGCCTCATCTCTAATCCAGTTTCCTTGATTGTCAATAATTAGGTGGATTGTATTACACTTTGTTCCATACTTTATGCAAGCATGATAATACTTGTTGTTTCTGTCCCCATTAGTAAATTTGGTTTTACAAACCTTTTGTCTTAGAAATTGTTTCTGCCAATCAACAGTAATTCAGAGCTTTGTATTGGCCTCCAAAAGGGAGGCCTCATCCACCTTTACAATGTTATGGTCCTTCTCCATTTGTTTCAAATCCTTCTCAGCCTTCTCCACCCCATTCAGAAGGTTCCTAAAAGAGTTCTAGTTCCACTAATTTAATGCCTTTCAACCTTTTTTCTACAGATTCTAAAATTTGATTTAAGGGTTGGGTGATCATAGTCCCTCCAATGCTCTTTTACATTTTGTATGAAGTCCTTATGATTGGACCATATATTCAAGTACCTGAAGGAGTGCCTAGATTTTTTTTAATTAGCAGAGATGGAGATCAGCATGGGTCTTTGATCAGATCCTGCTAGGCTGAGATAAGTTATGGTGGTCTGCAGAAAGTTCTGAATCCAGCTATCATTTGCTAGCATTCTATCCAATCATTCCCAAATTCTCCCCCTTCTCTAAGTAAAATCAGGACCATTGTATCCCAAAATAAAAAAGACAAGCATTCTAAATATTATCATTGAATTCAGTCATTGTAGATATGCATGGAGTTATCCACCCCTTTTCTCGGCAATAGATGTTATGCAGTTGAAGTCACCCCCCACTATCCAAGCATTGTATGTTTGACTTTTGATGTCGTGTAATTCTTTCCACAGTTCTTGCCTTGCTGATTTGGAGCAACCTGCATACACAAAGTAGTACAGCCTGCCATGCATGCCATATTGAAAGGCAAAGGCATAAATTGGGGATGGTGCAGGTGGACAGTCCATTCCATTTCAGTTCTACAAAATATCCAAATTTTATTATTTATATTAGTAAATAAAGAAAAACCAAGGGAATATTTTGTATATTTTTTAGGATTGTAATGAACCATATGTTCCAAAATATCCATACACAAAAATTTGTATATTTTATTTAAATATTTAAGTTTTTTTATGGAGGGGGTGAGCAATCCCCCTTATATTCCATCATAGCAAGTAATCATGTTGGTGGGGTGGACGAAGGGAGGTTGGAATCTGGATCTGGTCCTTCCCCTTATTGGTTGGATGTTGGATTTCATGTGAGCATTTTGGCCTTCCATGGTGTTTGCAGCAAGATCTTCCATATGATTCTTTTCATCCAACATTGATTTCCTTTTCTTCTTTGCCTTCAAAATTTTCCAATCTGTTTCCATTAGTTGGTTCATATTTAATAGCATCTTCTCAGATGGTTTTGTGGCCTCCATAATCTCCCTTTCAATCACTGATTCAGTGGCTTAGGTAGGAGAATCCATACTTCCTTCTCCAAAATCAAGATGAGGAGAGGGAGCAGCATTTCCCCCCTCTTCCAAAATAAGAACCATTAAAGGAGCAGTATTTTAAGTTCTCTTAGATGTTCCCATTT
The DNA here is from genome assembly GCA_003013225.1 of Phalaenopsis aphrodite. NCBI lineage: Eukaryota > Viridiplantae > Streptophyta > Magnoliopsida > Asparagales > Orchidaceae > Phalaenopsis > Phalaenopsis aphrodite. The sequence goes on along the minus strand of NEWO01000245.1, from coordinate 306,200 downwards.
GTAAGTTCTGGTGATTGAATGGAGTGTTTTTTGCCTCAGCAGCTGTGAGTTGATGTGTATCCTATCCTCCATAATTCAATTCATTTCCTCCTTCTGTAAGAGGGATGTGCCTCCTTTCAACATTTAGAAGGGAAGATTCCTTAAAGGAGTTATTTTTCAAAAGGAAATGTAATAACATTCATAAGATTCAAGATGCTCAAGGATGTTGGATCAACAATTATGAGGATATTGCAAGGAATGTTGTAGCTTTCTTTCAAAATCTTCTCACTGCACCTCATTTCACTTCTACACCTATGGATCCTCGATTCTTCCAGGAAGAACTTATTTATACATGGGAACTTCAACTTTCTTCCATTCCTACTGAGTCTGAAATCTGGGAGGCCCTTAGTACTATTGATAATTTCAAAGTTGCTGGTCCTGATGGATATATAGCTGCTTTTTATAAAAAAGCTTGGCCCATTATCAAGGAAGATGTGGTTAATGATATCCAAAGCTTCTTCAGTGGTATCCCTCTCCCCAATTACTTTGCTTCCTCCAGCTATGTCCTTATCCCCAAAACCATTGTTTTCCTTAACTAGAATCAGTACAGACCTATTAGTTTGACCTCTGTATTCAGCAAACTCATCGGCAAAATCATTATGGCAAGGTTACAACCCCATTTAAACCACCTAATAAAACCCAACCAGACTACATTTATCAAGGGCAGATCCATCTCTAAAAATGTTTTACTGGCACAGGAGTTATTATTGGATATTGATCATCACTGTAGAGGATGCAATCTCATTTACAAATTGGATCTAAGTAAAGATTATGATACTATCCAATGGCCTTTTGTTCTTGAAATTCTCAAAGCCAGGGGTTTCTCTTCAGAGTTCTGCACCCTCATTTCTAGATGGTTGTAATTCAATTCACACTCCATCTTACTTAATGGAGCCTCACATGGTTTCTTCTCTGCTACCAGAGAAGTCCAGCAAAGAGATCCACTCTCCCCATCTATTTTCATTCTTGCCCTGGACTATCTTTCTTAAATGTTGGATCAAGCTCTTTCATAGAAATTCTATGCCAGATTTTGCCATACATATACTATGGAGGTCACACATCTGATGTATGCAGATGACACCATTATATTTTCCCAAGCCAACAAAAATGTTGTTAAGCTTCTACACAAATGTTTGAAAAATTTTCAAGACATCTTTGGTATGACTTTCAACACTTCTAAATGTCAAATTCTTTATAACAAACTTACTAATCCTGAAGCTAGACAATGGATTGCCAACTTTACTGGGTTTTCCACTACTACTCTCCCTCGTCATTACCTTGGGGAGCCACTTATCAAAGGTAGAACCAAAAGGGTACAATTTGATGATGTGCTTACTAAAATCAATGCTCAAGTCAACTGTTGGACAAACTCTTTCCTCTCCAATGGTGGAAGAATTACACTATTAAAAAGCATTCTCACATCTTTCCCTTCCTACATCCTCCAAGTTACAAACATGAAGAAGTCTACCCAATTATTAATTGAAAGAAGCTTCAATAGATTCCTCTGGGCTGAACAAGGGAACCAATTACATTGGGCTAGCTGGCAAAAGATTACTAAGCCTACCATTGCTGGAGGTTTGGGTTTCAAAGGCTTAAATCACCTGCAACAAATAAGTATGTGCAAACTTTGGCTCAATTTAAGAATGCAGAATTCCTTATGGGAAAAATTCATGATGAAGAAATATTGTAAGTACTCCCACCCAACTTATGTAGAAAGAAAGGTGGGGTACTCACCCATTTGGATCAAAGTACTCCAAATCAAACAAAAGGCTGAAAACACATTCCTGTGGGATCTTGTTCAAGGGAAAATTCATTTCTATCTTGACCAGTGGTGCCCTAAATATTTTCTCACACCCAGACCAGCAAATTTTGATTCTAACCTACTGGTGTCTGATTGCTAGAATGGAGGCTCCTGGTCAATGGAAAAACTACTTACTTTGCTTGATCCAACAGCTACTGCCTATATCACTAAATTCGGATTCAAGAGAGAACATCAAGAAAACTTAGTGATTAATACTAGTAAGCTTCATAGCATCTCCAAAACTATTTATTCTAAATGTTACAACTGGCAGGAAGTGCAATGGGGTAAAACTATTTGGAACAAATATCTCACCCCCTCTATGTCTTTTCTAATCTGGAGAACCTTCCACAAGCTTCTCCCTGTGGATGATATTCTCAAGCTTAAGGGACTAAAAGGACCTTCAAGATGCCATCTGTGTTGCAAAGCTGAAGAATCAATTGCCCATATTTTCTTTCAATGTATGTTCACACAAAGGGTCTGTTCAAATTGGTCCAGGAGCTAAAGATAAATCTCTTTAATCTAGATTGAGCTTCCCTCCTTCATTGCTGGAATACTTGGGATAAAGTTAAACTGAGCACCATCCCATTTGTGATCAATTGGTTCATTTGGATGACCAGAAATAAAGCCAAATATGAGGACAGCCCTCCAAATGCTCACCTAACTATGTTACATTGTAAAACCTTCTTAACCAAGCTTATTAAACATAAGGGATTCCCTGAAATATTCTATAATGCCCGTCCTTCTACACAAAAAACAATAAAGATAACCAAAGTTTTTGGATCAAACCCACTCTCCCCTGTATCAAAGCCAACATAGATGGGAGCTATAATCGGCAGGGTGCTGGATTTGTAGGTATCTTCAGGGACTACACAGGTAGCTGCAAGTTATTTATCTACAGCCCTATGCATGCCCAAGATGCACTTGAAACTAAAACAGCTTCTCTTTGAAGGGCACTCTACATTGTTATTCAGATGAAATCATTTTATATAATGATTGAAACTAATTGTTCTTTGCTTCTCCAGCTGGTTGGAGGGTCTTTATCTCCTCCCTGGCACATACTCCAATTGCTCAAATCCATCCAAGAACTTAAAAAAAAGTGTCAACTTCAATTCACCTTCAATTATACAGAAGGCAACAAACCTGATAACTGGCTTGCAAGAGTTGCAAGTCACTCTGATGCCACTTTGGTCTCCACTACTCCATCCCCTTCTCTTTCCTTTTTGTTAAAGGGTGACCTCTTACAAGTCCCTTGTCTCATATATGTAATTTGTTCTTCTTCTGCAATATAATTTTCCCCTTTCAATATATATATATATATATATATATATATATATAT
>NEWO01000245.1:281680-303014 GCA_003013225.1 Phalaenopsis aphrodite | reverse complement strand
ATATATATATATATATATATATATATATATATATATATATATATATATATATATATGGTTTTAGCAAAATGGTTGATTGCTACCCTCTTGGTGGTGTTTTTTCCGCACTTTCTTGGTCATTATTTTTGGTTTTAGTGTGTTTGTGTCCTTAGGTTTGTTGTTGGCTAAGTTTCCTTAGTGTTTCCTCTTCCCGGGTGAGTGGTTGTTTTGAATTTTACTGTTCCATTGGTGATTTGGTCCTTCCTGCTGAGGAAGCTCTTTGTGTTCTGGAGTTTTAACTTTTCTCTAATGGCTGCTTTGAATGGTTTAGATATGGCCACTAATATACAGTGGGCAAAACCTATATTTGATGATATAGTAGGTAAGGGGTTTGATACATTGAAGAACTATGATGACTTGGCTTTTCCTCAATCATTCTATGAGGGCTCTGACCTATATTCAAGCCAATTAGCAGAAAAGGAGGAAGGTTGGCTATTTTCTATGTGGAGGATGATATTTAGAGACTAACTAATGAATGCATTTATACATTGGTTGACAAATTTCAACTTGTCCATCCAAAGATGGAAGCCTTTTGCAAATTTTTTGACAGCTTGAAGTTGAAGGGGGCTTGGAGAGTGGGTTTACTAGATGGTAGACATATTCTAATCAATGTTTCTTGGGAAGAGGATTATGCAAAGCTATTCTCTAAAGAAATGCTACAAATTGAAGGGGTATTTATGAAGCTCCTTAAGTGGTCACCTGATTTTAACCTTAGTAAAGAACTTCCCATAGTATTTATTCGGTTTAAACTCCTTGGTTTAAAGTTGCACTTCTTCAATAACAAAGTGTTATTCATTATTGGTAAAGCATTGGGAAGACCTTTAAAATTGGATGTTCCTACATTCAATATATCTAGACCTTCAGGAGCAAGAATATTGATAGAGATAGATATTACCCTTCTTGCAGTGGAGGAGATTTGGTTGGGAACTGAACACAATGGTTATTGGAAGAGAGTTATTACTAAACAAAGGCTTTATTAATATCAGAATTATAATATGTTTGGAAACACTTATGATAGGTGTTTCAGGTTGCATCCTAGATTAATAAAAGGGCCAACTGATGTCCCTAGGGAGCCTGAGATCTTGGTAACCAAAAGTGAGGCCCAAGAAGTCAGAGAAACTGACCATGTTCTCCAAAGAATAATGATTTTAGTGCTGGTGGGGCTGGGTATTCCCCCCCCCCCCCCCCCCGCCATGGAGTGGAAATTGCTACATTTATTCCTACAGATAGTAGGGAGGCTACATGACTGGTTGGGGAAGGTGAGGAGGTTGGTACTAGCAATGTTTTGTCTGACCAATCAGGTGCTGCTGTTCTCTTAGACCCTACTGGTGAGTCATTTGGGGGCTTTTCTCTGGATGGAATGGTCATCCAACAATTGAACATTGTTTTGGAGGAGTAATGGAAATTACAAAAGTCTAAAAAGAAGGATAAAGGAGCTATGGTGTTAAAAAATCTTATGGAGGGTACTATGAATTTGGTTGAGGGGTCTTCTTAGCAGGGACTCTTGACTTCTCAGGTAAGAACTAGAAGGAGGGGGAATCCACTTTCTTTTGATGATGAATTTCTTGTGCTAGAATGTTTGGGGGTTGGGTCATCCTAGATCCCTTAATAGACTCCTTGCTCTTAATAGGATGTACAAGTTTTGGATTATTGCCCTACTAGAGCCTATAGTCTCCAAACATCAACATAGAATCTTATAGAAATTCTATGGGTTTCATTTCTTCTCTAACCTTAATAATAAAATATTGATTCTTTATAGAAAGGAAGTTGTTTGCACTGTTTTAAAGGAAAATTCATAGTTCCTTCATCTGAATATCACTCTTGGGGGTAGCTGTGGTAAGGCCACTTTTATCTATGTTGGGAGTTCTTCTTTGGCTAGACGGAAGCTGTAGTTTCATCTCAATGATATTTGTAGATCTTTAAACTCCTTCTGGTTAGTTAGAGGCGATTTTATTGCCTTTCTTCCCCGACTAAAAAACTTGAGGGTAGGGCCCCTGATCAGAACCTTATTAATAGCTTTAATGACAAAATTCATTCATCTGGATTATTTGATTTGGGATTTTTTGGCACAAAATTTACCTGGAGAAGAGGCAATATTTGGGAAAGACTTAACAAAATTTTGGTTAATGATAATTTGCTCAAGGAATTCCTTCATACTTCTATTCAACATCTTACTATGACATGTTCTGACCATAGACCCCTTTTAATCACCATCTCAGCATCTCCAACCATGATTAAATCTTCTTTTAGGTTTCTTAATATGCGGCCTTCACAATGTGATATCCTTCAATAGGTTTCCCAGGTTTGGAAGGATTGTGGTTATCACAATCCTTAGGATAAACTTTGGAAACTTCAAAAGAAACTGGGTAGGCATCTTCCTCAGTGGAATTGGAAGACTTCTAGAAATATAGATGTCAGGGTGCAGGAAGCTAAAAGAGAGGTGGCATAATGGGAAGCACTACTGAAAGATCATCTTGAGGTTAGTAATAATTATTTAGTAGCTAATGATAAGTTGGTGAATACCATTGACATGCAGGAGGAGTTTTATGCCCAGAAAGCTGCCATTAATAAATTATGTGAAGGAGACAGAAACTCTAAGTTTCACCATGCTTGTATTAATTATAAAAGAAAGTACATTACTTTTTTCAAAATTTAGGACTCTAGTGGCAGGTGGTTGTATACTGCTGAGTCTATTGCTTCTAGTGGTGTTAATTACTTTCAGGGTATCTTTACTCAACCTCAAACCTCCAAAATTCCTTTTCAGCAGGAGCTTTTCAGGGAGCATCTGGATTATACAAAGACATTAGATATGGCCTTTGTGCCAAATGAGAAGGAGATTTTGGAATGCTTTAGTTTCTATTGACAGCTCTAAAGTTGCTGGACCAAATGGCTACATAGTAGATTTCTACAAGAAGGCTTGGAACAATGTTAAGTCTGATGTAGTTGAGGACATCCAAAGTTTCTTCAAGGGTACTGATCGCCCAACTTATTTTAATTTCTCTACCATCACTTTGATACCTAAAGATAAAGATAAATTCAAATGGGAACACTTTAGACCTATTAGCCTCACAAATATCTTGTCTAAAATCATTAGTAAGGTGATAGCAGCTAGAATTCAGCCTCATCTCTCTCATCTCATCAGTGATAATCATTCAGTATTTATTCAAGGTAGAAGTATTTTGGACAATGTGTTGATGACACAAGAATTGGTACATGACTTGGATAAACAGTGTAGAGGGGGTAATTTGATCTATAAGCTGGATATTAAAAAAGCCTATAACACTATACATTGGGGCTTCATCGAGGAGTTACTTGCTCCTAGAGGCATTTCACCTTCAGCCATCTCTCTAATTAATAGATGGCTTGCCAATAACTATTAATCAATTTTTATTAATGGCAGCACCTATGGGTTTTTCAGTGCTTCTAGAGGTATAAAACAAGGAGATCCTCTATCTCTCTATATTTTTATCCATGCTTTTGATTATCTTTCAAAGCTTCTTAATCAAATGGCTTTTAGGGCTCCCCATACATTGTATAAACATAAATCTAATATGATTATCAATCATTTAGCTTTTGCTGATGATATTATCCTTTTTCTCCAAAGCTACTAAGCCTGCAAATAAATTGTTTCTTTAATGCTTAGAGACTTTTCAATCCAGTTCAAGTATGCAATTTAATTCTTATAAATGTTTGGTGGAGTTCAACAAAAAGGTTAAAGTTGAGGTTAAGCACTGGATAGTAGACATTACTAGCTTCAGTACCAAGTCCCTCCCTCTGAAATACTTGGGTGCATATCTACTTAAAGGGAGGACTAAGCAAATCAAATTTGATCACATTGTGGAGAAGGTTCAGGACAAGCTGAATTGTTGGGTGAACTCCTTTCCTTCAAATAGTGGTAGAATTACACTCTTAAAAAGTGTTCTAGCAACCCTCCCCTCTTATTTATCCCAAATGGCTATCATGAAGAAGTCCACTCAGGTCAGTCATGAAAAGATTTTCAATAGATTTATGTGGGCTGGTATGATGAAACAAACCCATGGGGTCAGTTGGCAGAAAATCTGTCAGGCTACTAAAGCTGGGGGCTTAGGTTTTAAAAGCTTTCAGCAAATTTGCTACATTAATTTTTGTAAGATTTTGGTGAGTTTTAGAGTTCAATCTTCCCTTTGGGCTAAATACATTTTGGGTAAATACTATAAGGATCAACATCCCACACTGGTGCAAAAAAAATCGGGAGATTCTAGAATATGGACTAATATGCTGAAGGTGAGAGTTGAGGCTAAAAATCTCTTCATTTGGAAAGTGGGGCAAGGTATTATTAGCTTATGGTTGGATAATTGGACTTTTGAAGGAAAATTTGCTTCGAAGGTCCCTTTTGTTAAATATGAATCCTTACAGGTAGAGAATTTCTTGAAAGAGGATGGCTGGAATATTCAGAAGCTACAGTTCTTGGTAGATCTTTCCTTGGTTAACAATATTTTGAAAATTCTTGTTGTTCATACTGGATGCTAATTCTCTCATACAATTGTTCACTACCCGATCCAATGTTTGTGTGGGACTTCCAAATTGATGAGGCAAGATGTTTGGTGAATTTTTTATGGTGCGACGGGATGTCCAAGATTGATTACGACTGTTTTTGGGATGTAATAATATTTGATACAAGTTATAGACTAAATAAATATAATTTATGTTGTGCTCCGATTGTCGGTGTGAATCACTACTAGCAGAATGTTCTATTATGGAAACCGCGACGGTTGTATTTCGGTATTTTTACGGTGTTGTTCAGGTTTTATTATTCTGCTATGTCTCACGACTGCTGCTTTTATTAGAATATGCCGCCAAAGATTCCAATGAAACCAGGCGGATCGACAGAAATAAAACTATCTTAAAGAAACCGCGGCGATTGTATTTTTGTATTTTTACGGTGTTGTTCGGGTTTTATTATTCTCCCGTGACTCACGACTGCTGGTTTTATTAGAATAAGCTGTCAAATATTCTAATGAAACCAGGCAGATCGGCAAAAATAAACCTGTCTTAAGAAAACCGTAGCAGTTGTATTTTGGTATTTTTACGGTGTTGTTCAGGTTCTATTATTCAACCGTGTCTAACGACTGCTTGTTTTATTGGAATATGCCGCCAAATATTCCAATGAAACCAGGCAGATCGGCAAAAATAAATCTGTCTTAAGGAAACTGCGGCGGTTGTAATTTGGTAATTTTACGGTGTTATTTGGGATTTATTATTCTGTCTCACAACTGCTGGTTGATGTAAATCGTAGAACGTGATATGTATTATAGGAATATGTCGCCATAATAACTCGTAAATAAAAACATAGTACAATAAATGTCTGTTTCAACTTAAACATCAATAATACAATAATTTTAACAATAAGTACTCTATATATTATCATGTATACCCATCAGTAAGCTCGTATATGCCCCCAGTTGTTGTGTTTGAGAAAATTCCTATCATTGATACTATTAATGAGTAAATATCAGGAAAGAAGTCTAAATCGAGCAGACAAAATTTCAGAATGATCGATTACGCAACCTGAGTAAAGTGATCCGTCATTAAAAAGAAATCTAGATCGCATTCTAGAATGCTATCATGATTTGAAACATTATCTTTCTGTTTTCCTGTATACAATACTTTATGTTAGTGAGTCATCTTTTATATACAAAAAAAAATACAGAACTTGACACTTTAGGTAACATTTACTTTTACATCTCTTGTTGTTTTCCCAGTACCCTTTTAGCCTTGCATTGGATATCTCTTTTAGCCGCATCTTCGTGGGATCATTCACATTTCGCTCTTTACTGGGTGTCTTCTTCTTCTTTGATTTTGACTTTTTAGGATGGTCTCCTCTACTCATAGCGGCTTCGACATCGATTTTAATTTTGTTAAGTCCCTCCAACACTAGATTCTCTGCAAGTTCATGGCCTCGTGATATGGTGCCAATTTGGTATGCAAATTTATGAATGTGGTTGAGATAGATGAGTCCACTTGCAGAATTTGGCAACAATTCTGAAACTCTGCGATTTGCATAACCGTAACTGTTATATATGTCCATTTTTTGCATTAATAGTCTACCAAAGTAAAATATATTTATCAGGGATTTTTGTAATATTTTTGTGCTGCAAGACCGTTAGAGAGTGAGCACATAATAAACCCATCATTTCAAATTTTTTACAACTACACGTAATATCAGAATTACAAATGTCCACTTTAACAATCTAGGGTCTGGCTCTGTCCTTATTATCGAGAGTTCGGATATGAAATTCTGAATCCGTAGTACTGCAGCACTCCACAACAAGCCCACACAAGCCATGTAGAAATTGTTCTACAAAGATTGAGTATAACTTCTTAGTGTAAAGTGTAGAAACCTGTCTCAACACTGGACTGCTTTTAATGGTGGGAGAAATTGTAGACTGCTGGCATTTAAATTCTTCATCCTTTTCATTTCTTCTTCAATCCTTGAGAACATTTTCAAGACCCAAAAAACTGCGGTCAGGGTGCTTGTTATTTTGGAGACATCATGACAAATCTTATTCGTGAACTCACTTCTTTGTGTTGATAGGATCCCCATTCCAAAAATTTCTTTGTTGAAGGCGGTTGACAACTTATGCCAAATATTATACAATTCATCCAACCAAAAATTCTCGTGTAGTTTTCCTTTCTCGATCATTTCACCCCAAGTTTCTTCAAACTCCTTTTCAGAGTCACATTTGCTCAAGCATTTATAAAAAAGATCATTGACTCTCTTGCTACCCACGCCACAATGGAATTTTGAAGATAACTTCTTGTAGATGTGCCATTGACATAATCTATGTTTGGTTTGCTGAAGCACTCTTCAATGGCTTTAGACATTGCTTGGTCCAAGTTAGTGAATATTGTTATCGGATGCTTGTTATCCATAAGACGGATAAAAGCTTTGAATAACCACTTGAATGATTCAATTGTTTCATCTGACAAAAAACCAACACCAAATAGAACATTCTGCTAGTGGTGATTCACACCGACAATCAGAGCACATCATAAATTGTATTTATTCAGTCTATAACTTGTATCAAATATTATTACATCCTCAAAACAATCGTAATCAATCTTGGACATCTCGTCGCACCATAAAAAATTCACCAAACATCCTGCCTCATCAATTTGAAAGTCCGACGCAAACATTGGATCATCTGCTTGTCGGGTAGTGAACAATTGTGTGAGAGAATTAACATCCCCTAATTCAATTTGAACTCTTCTCTCTCTTTGTATGAAATTATATGCATCCCTCTTTGTGCAATAAAGATTCTCCACTCCTCCAACCTCATTTACGAGGAATCTGAATGCATCACTGGTTCTAATCCCTGATTTTATCATTGTTCTGAGGATATCAGCACTGATATCACACATCTTTCTGCTGGAACGCAGTAGATGCTTGTCACCGTCCTCTGCCAACGGATGGTTGTGACTTTCTATGAATTTTTTTACCGACCAATTGCCATCTAAATCAATGAAGTATCAGATCATTGCTGGACAACCAGTCCTTGTGTCCGCTCTTTTAAACCTCACAGTGATAGTGTCCTTTAACTCTTTCTTGAAACTAGCCCTACCACAAACAAAGTCTTTTGTCTTCAGCTTCTTTGAATTCGGCCAGAAACCACTGTGTTCCTTTCGCACAGTAAATCCCATATGATGTGCATATAAACAATATTGTTCATATGCTTCATTCTCGTTGTGGACAACTGCATTAAGCAATTTCTCTGTCTCGGGTGACTGCAGATTTAAACATCATAAATACAATGTTACAATACATAAATAACAAGATAATAATACCAAAATAATACTATTAAATGTCGTTAAGCCATGTTACTGGCCTCCTAAAATAAAATTAATTCAACAGATCCAACATTACCTTAATAACACTGCAATACTACCACAATAACACCAAATCCCGCATCCGTAATAATACATTGTGATACTGTCACTTGAATAACACTATGATACTGCAAAAATAACACCAAATCCCCACGACACTAACGTTACATTATGATACTACCAAAATAACAATGTGATACTACCAAAATAACATCAAACCACAACTTATATTATACCGAACAACTAGAAATGGAAAACAACTGCAAAAACAACCAGTGTATCACCGTGATAATACCTAAGTAACACCTAATCCACATGAAAGAAACATTACATTGTGATACTACCAAAATAACACTATGATACTACCAAAATAACACCAAATCTTCAAGACACTCACTTTACATTATGATACCACCAAAATAACAATGTGATACTATCAAAATAACACCAAATCCTCAAGACATTCACTTTACATTATGATACCACCAAAATAATACTATGATACTACCAAAATAACACCAAATCCTCAAGACATTCACTTTACATTAGGATACCAAATACTACCAAAATAACATCAAACCCCAACTAATATTCTAATGAACAATAAGAAATGGAGAGCAAACATAATAACAACCAGTGTATCACCATTATATTTCCTAAATAACACCATATCCCACCCAACCGAAACTTAGCGTTAAAACTCATCTAAAAATAGAGCAAACTTCATTAGCAATAAAATTACTCCTTAAAACCTAGAACTGCATTCAAACAAGACCTCAATGTCCTTCTGCCGCATCTAAACTCTCCTCAATTTCATTATTCTCGGAAATATTTTGAGATTTCATCTCATCGTTATGATTCTCAGGAGTATTTTGAGATTCCACCAGCATTTTTTCGTCAAAAGTTATTTCCATCGAACCAGCTCCAACGAACATGAGGGAAAAAATGAGAATATACCGAATCCGTATACCCTAAAGCAGACAAAATGCCACTTTTTTCAATTGGCGGGAATCGAAAAGGACAAAAAAGCATTTTTTTTTGCGGGATTCGGGCCGTCGGGCGTAAAAAATGCATATTTTTAAGGTGAAAAGCCACGTGGAATCAAATTCCACGTGGCAAATTTTTTTTCGGTACCGCATGTAGGGGTTCATGCGGTGCACGTACCAAATAAAAATTCCTCTCCTGCGGCACAGCTTCACCCTTCGACTTTTTACCTGTCCACCACGTGTTCCCGATAGCAGAGCGAGGTTTTGGTCTGCCGCAGCATGCAATAAAAACCTTACATGAAAAACAAGAGCCTTCCACCTCCTTCCTTCCCTCAATGTCGACACGCTCATGTTGGGTTTATTCCGATTGGGTAGCTCGCAGACGAGAAGTTATCAGCCAACTAAAAGATTGACAGTTTGAGCCGCAAAAACAAAGGTTCAATTGTTGGAGAGGCTGGTAGTAGTGGTTGGTCAAAGATGGCTAGGGTGAAGAGATTGCAGGAACAACACCGGGTTCTTCAATGACTTCTGTTGATTCTTGGTCTGATTGGGACTTGCATGGTTAATGGTGATGACGTGCTTACTCTTGCACTGCCTGGTAGATTGAAATTTTGTTTGACGATTCTTTTTTTTTTGTGCTAACTTTATTCTGTTTGATTTTGTTGAACTGTGCTCTTAATTATGTTCATGTTTGTCAGTATTTTCTGTCATCACTAAGCTGAAATTGAATCATGTTTATGTTTTCTTTTTACTGATTGCGAACTTGATGATGGCTGGCTTATTCTTTTGAAAATATTTTTCAGTTCTCATTTGAAATTTTATCTAACTTTTTCTAAATTTCAAAATTTTCTCTATTAATTAATGTCAAAATTTTAGGGTAAAGAGGGATATAAGGATGGTGACATGGACAATGACTGTGCTAAAAGATATGTGTGAACTGAAAATATTTTGGAGCAAATTACTGCTAAGAGTGTTAATTATTATCATTTACAAGTTAGCTCTCATTTGCTAGATTCACTGGTTAAAGTAAATTTGAAAATGTTTTGAAATAAATTTTTGGTTTTGAAATATCAAGTATGTATTTCTCATTGTTCTATTTTAAACAACGTCACGAAACAGGGAGCAGGATGGTCATTTTTCCAGAAACAACTGCCTCACAGATGTTTTCACACAGCTGCAACAAACAAACAGTCAGCTTACCCGCAGTGGCTTCCTGGTGAAGCTGAAAAGCTGAAAAACAACAGCTATCCCAAACAAACTCTAAATGACATATATGAGATTTAAATTTGAAATATCAAAATATATAAATTGTATGTGTGTAAATTTAAGCTCACTTTGGTTATATTTAGAAATAATTTTTAATTTGAAATAGTTTATAGTTCGCTTTTGCTAATATTATTTAAGTGTGCTTTAAATCAACTAACGTTACTTGTGTGTTTTTCCATTATGAATTTATGTTAATTTCTCCCCTTTTCCTTACAAATTTATTTACTTTTTGTTTGCAAAAAAATATCTTTTAAATAATGTTATTATTTATAAATTTTAATTTCACATAGCACATGGTGATTTGAATATATTACATTTTTTTTCTAAAATTATATAACTTTCCTAGCATCCTTTTTTTTAATGATAAGGAATCTGACTTAATATTGACATAACAATAAAAATTTGAATGACATATTTGGTATATTTTTACAAATTTATAAATTTTCTTTTATATGAATTTACATTTAAAATTTTGATATTATTGATAAATTTTAATTTCAAATTCGGATTCATGTGATGTCTCTTATTTTTCTTATAAATTACATTTTTTTTATTTTTATATTTAATTTTTGAAACTTTATTCATGTGTAATTGGTGTAAGTGCAATTGAGCTAGTATGTATATATGTACACATGACTCATCTGTATGTGTATATATATGCATGTCTGTATACGTATGCGAGGCATAACTGAGTTTTGGAAACAAATACATGTTAAATATGTAATTAACAATTTTAATAATCTATAAAACTTGCCAGCTTGTCTCCAGGCTAGTCGCCGATAACAGTGGGACCGAAATGATTTTCTGCAGGATATCAAGCAACTCAGATGATTAAGACAATTTGCCAGAAAGTATAAGACCCATAATAATAATGAATGTCACAGCTAAAAATAATATTTCGATCGCATCAGCATGAATATTTTTCTGAGTAATGGGCTGAGGGGACCAAAAGCAGTATCAGTGAGCCAATACGAGAATGCCTAATTTAATCAAAACACATCACCATCTTTCTTTTGGAGGCAAGAAAACGTATCATTATCCTCTTAAAGATGTCCCATCAAAGAAACACCATTTAATTAATTCAGGGTAGAGACAAGGCAGTTGAACGATCAGACAAAAGACAACTTAAAATGCAACTAATGAAAAGGTAGCCGTACTTTCTCATCATAAAGAACAATAGTTCATGTTGTATTTGTCACAGTAAATACTATTAAGAAATATGTTTATTTCCTTTTTTTTTTTTATTGTAACTGAGGCTAAAGATATAAAAATATATTGGTCATTGTTAAGTCATTTAAACTTATTATAATAATTATTTTAAATATCCATTTGTTCCTCATCTCTCTGAATCAATATATTCACTGTTAACTCCTTTTCAAAAGCTCTGGATGCAATAATATTCAACTTTGGGTGTGACGAAACCGAGATGACAATGTCATTGTGATCCTCTAATACCTGAACATTTTTTCTTGTCTGAAGATCCCACAAGTATACGCAATTATCTTCTGAAACGCTTGCAATGTACTTAACCATTTGTTACTGAAAATGTAGCAGAAATGGCGTATCTTAATTGGAGTGCCCCCTGTATGTCTTCAAGAATTTTCCAGTAGCGAGATTCCATAATCTCTGCCCGAAAACAAATTTTACTGAGAAATGATATTTATTTGGTTTTAAAAGTGATGAAAGCAGAAGTGGGAAAATATGTAGCGGATTCATCAGGAGTATTGAGCAGAATTTTCTCACAAGCTTACAATAATTATCTGATACATGTAATTCATTACGCAAATGCCGTTGGCTTTATGGATCAATGAAAGAATTTTGTGCATTGGTTGTTGAGAGTGCTGAAAGGTGTTTTACTTTTAATGCGCTTTCATTTTGTAACTTCCAGAGTTCATCGTTAGTAAAAAATGCACAAGAGGATGTTCCAAAATTATCATTACATGGATGCTACTTTTAAGGGAAATAGAAATTTATTTAAGGGCTGTTTGATTTACTGAAAATTGAATAGAGTGTAAAAAAAATACAATGAAAAAGAATTGCAATGTTTGAAAAGAATATTATTATTTGGATTAATGCATCACAAATGTATGAATTTGTAATTTTAAATTTGGATGAGAAAATTGAAAAAGAAATGTAACATAAAGCAGCAAACCGCTATGGTAGATCGTTGACAACTAATTAGTGGTATTTGGCAAAACCAAATTTGGCGACAAAGGAAGCAACATACACTAGGGGCGGTGAACGGTGGAGGAGGGCAATGGGCGCAGCAATGTGACAGGAGCAACAACCGAAAGAGGCTTGCAAGTGTTGGTCGACATCAACATCGCCATCAGTAACGAGCGGGACCAACGACGAGGGTGGTAGCCCGATTCTACTAATGGCAATGATTGATTGGTCGACCGTGGCTGTGTTATGGTGGTTGTGATGGCTTGAGTGGCTATGTTTGTCACGACCTGGCCCGGTACTTAGAATTAACTGAAGCGGGTGCAGTGGTTTGACGGTATTAACATCTAACTATCCACATTTTGAAAACTCCTGATACATATAAAAGAGTCACTAATCCATAAAGTGCAATAAAACAAAACATCCAAAAATAATAACATCCAAATACAACATTTTAAGCAATTACTAAATAAGATATCAATATATGAAAGAAATATTAAGGAAAAACTATCATCATTAAATCATCATTATACCTAGCAGCAGTAGTCATTCTCCTGTAATTCAGGTCTCTCCTATCCAACATAACAACCTAAGACTTTCCTTCCCTTGAAAGAAAAAATTAATTGGAATCGTAAATATGACTTAGTGAGTAATTTGAATGTAATATGAATTAAATTGTGATGCTTATGCAATGCATGAATGACCGAAAAAAAATGTAGCCCCTTTCACTAAAATATTAAATTACTCTTACTCGTTTTACCTTAAGTATTTGCTAATTTAGTTGTTTTAATAGTTATCGTAGGATTACTGTCATACCCAAAGGTATTCTCAAAAATGTGTCTGAAACCACCCTCATAATTGTACCTGTAGGTACCCTCAAATTTATACCTGAAAGCACACATTTACCATTTCTTTTAACGTACACAGGTATATTGCATCTCCTAACAATATCATTTGGGCGTAATTCTGTATAACTTAATCATTTACTTATCATTCTATGTACTTTAAATTACCTCTTTTTAAAGACGTTAAATATTTATTTTTCTTTTTTCCGTTCATTTCTTTTAAGTCTTAATCTACAATGTGCATATAATTCTTAAATAATTATTTAAATCATTAAAGAAATTCTTTATTTAATAACATTAAATTTAATACATTTAAGAAATAATTACTCACCTCCCTACAATATCATATGGGGGTAATTCTTTATGACTTAATCATCTACTTATCATTCTATTTTCTTTAAATTACCTCCTTTTAAAGATGTTAAATATTTATTTTCCTTTCTCCGTTCATTTCTTTTAAGTCTTAATCTACAACGTGCATATAATTATTAAATAATTTTTTAAATCATTAAAGAAATTCTTTATTTAATAAAATTAAATTTAATAAACATAAGAAATAGTTACTCACCTCCCTACAATTTTATGTACTGAATGCTTTACTTATTATTAAAAAAATATAAGTTTGGGGGAAGAAGCAAACTAAATTTTGTTTGTCTTCAATTAGCTATAATTTTAAAAATTAAATTAACATGACCTTTGGTATTAGAGGCTAAATTTAGATAACTATATATATATATATATTATATTAAATTTAAGCAAAAATCTTCAATAATGAATATCAATTCTAGAGTTAATACATTTAGTATGAAAAGATAAGACTATGCTTTTCTATTTAAAGTAAAGGAAATTATATTTTTGAAGTATCAAGAATCTTAGAGATTCATATAAGAAGAATATAATGAGACTTTATGAAAAATCTTCAAAGATAATATGAATTTATAAACTGAAGGAAGGTAAGAAGTTTAATTTCAAGAAGAGGATAGTTAAGTTCAAAATTATTAAAAGTTATCCAGATATAATAATCCTCACACAAAAAGAAAATAAAGAATTGAAAATGATCCTAACGAAAAGAAAAAGAAAAGAAAAAGAAATGAAAAAGGAAAAGATAGGAAAAATATGTGAGAAGAAGGTTGAGGAGATGTCTACTAAAAAATTGGCTTCACTTGAATAAACTTGAGAAAAAAGGCATAATTACATTTTATAAACTTGTATTTCAATATTAGCATCCCTAATAATAAATTTTTCATGAAATTATATTTCATATGGACATTCTAAGTATCTTTGATGTGATAAATTACAGTTCTTTTTGAAATGAATAGAGACTCAGAAATCTTAGACTTAACTACTAGATTTTCTTATACATTTGATTTTAAAATAAGTTATTATAAGTTTTTCTTAAGTTATACTATTATATTAATAAAACAAAATAAAAAAATTTAAGAAGTAAACCCCAACAAAAAGCAAAATTTTAAGGAAGAAAAAAAGCAAAAGAAGACAAGTAACCTTTATGTTTGGAAGATTTTGATACACCAAAAATATGTGCAATTTTTTGTATACATTTTATGCTTAATGTTGGTGATATTGAACTTTAAACAAGGGTATTTTCATGTTTTGTTGCAAGTATAATAATTTTAGGCATTTGGAGCAAAGAGGACCAAAAAGGAGGAAATTTGGAGTGAAAATGCAGTTTTTCAGCATCTTGGCGCCAGAGAAGATAGAGACGAATTAAGACAGATTGTGGCAGTTATTGACTATTGTTGAGAGGTTCTAGAAGTCCCTAAGTAATTCATACATCCCATGGAGTGGTTCAATGCATCTATACACTTTCAAAAGGATCTTGAATGAAGAGATATGTCTCTTGGATGAAGGGACTTGTCTCTTGATGTGAAGAGGTGTGCCTCTTGGGAAAAAAGAGAGAATTTTGAATTTGTTGAAGAGGGGCTAGTGCCACTCCTAGGAGGAGAAGTTTAGTGAAGTCTAGAGAGGTGTGGAGAGTGTGGCGTGTGGTGGTGTTCTGAAGAAGGTAGCGTGAGAGGTCATTGGAGACAAGTATTAAGGTTTTGGAGAGAATATTTTTCTAGAGTTGTAAGAGAAGAGGGAAGGTGAGAGATTTCTTCTTCATTTCATTTCTATGAATGATTTGAGTGTGATTGTAAAGAGAGAAAGTTATTAAAGGAAAATTCAAAGGATTTGCTTTTGGAGGAGTGTGAGATAGGTCGTGTTCTTTCCTTTCTTTGTTTTATAAAATTGTTTATATATATAATTCATGTTTTGTCATATCCTTCTCCTGAAAGTTGATTAGTCTTCTTTATCCTACTCCCTACAATGAGAGATGGTTTTGTGAAGAATTAATATTGTTGTGCAAAGTTTTAAATGTCAATAATATGTGATCATTCAAACTCTGATCTTTATTTACTTTTTAATATGACCAATTGAAATGTTAAAATTTGTTGAGAAACATAAGATCTAAAAGTTTTATGCTTTCTACAAAAGGATAAGGTTAACATTCAATTTCATGAGTGAGAATGTAGTCCATGGGGTTGAGTGCAAATAAAAAGGGAAATATATTTTGATGGGCATAGAATTAGAGATTTTAGAGTGACAAACTAAAATCTCTAATTTGGCTCAGTTGCCTGGAATCTAAAGCAAAATTGTTAGCCCTCGGGTGAGGGAGAAGTGGGATCTCTGAAGTGGGATCCAATATCCTCTCAACCTAACCAATGATTTAAGGACCAAACTCTGGATTAATTAATGCTCTTTATGCACTCATAAAGGGTAAGACAAGGATTGCTCCTATTTTGCACAATACAATTTTATATATAGATTTAAATGATTTTAATTACTTCACTAATCATAAACTCATTGTAAAGAGGAAGGATGTTTTCTTAAATTTGAACTCTTCATTATAAAACTTTGTTTAGTCTCTGTAAGTTTAATTTTGAAGTTTAGAAAATAGCTTACTTAGTTCTTTAAGCTAAATTTTATTTACCATACATTAAATTTACTTTAGATTTAACTTTCTTACTTAAGTTTTTATAGTTTGAATATTGTGTTTGACGTTATAACCATAATAATTTCTAAATCCCTGTGGGATTGATACTTAATACTCTATTAGAGCTCTCTCTTACTTGAGCAATACGTATACTTGCATAACTATTAAGTTCTGCAACTTAAAGATTTTAAAATAAAAAATTATTTTTACTGAAGTGATTTTTATTGTGATTTATCTGCATATTTACTAATTGTGTTGTCATGTGTGTGCTGTAGTATTGAAAGATATTTACAATGCTTACACAAAAACTCAATTGAAAGATATTTACAATGCTTACACAAAAACTCACATCACTTAACAAAATAGAATAACAGGTTTGGATATTATTGAAAACCTTTCCCCTTGCAAAGAGATTTTAATCTATGTAGGATTAAAATGATTTAAGAAAAAATTAAGGCATTGTGACAAATAAAAACATACCTTATTTTTTACCCCCTCTCGATGCTTGAAAAGAACTTTAGCTTACTTAAGGTTGATTTCTTAATATATTGACTCCACATCAGTGTTGTGTAGCCTCTAACCTCTAGATGCCCTTAGGCAATGCCATCATAATAACTGAATCCCAGTATTAGGGTACTAAACCTTAAGCCAGACTGATAAGAATCTACCCTGTCACTCTAGATCTAACCAATTCTACGCCAATTAAACTTATCTTCTTATTTATTTGCACTCCCTCTCTTCCTAGAAAGAAATGTGGTATCCAATAGTAGAGTGAAATTATAAACTTCCCAGGTCATTATGTTTCTCATTGGAATTTAACCTCACAAGTGGCCATTTTGTAAAGTTAATTAAGATTTGGTGAAAATACCATCACAATTTTTAACAGTAAAAAGTAAATTTTAAATCATTTTCATCCCACAAGATTATGTCCCTATGTAAGAAGAAAGAAAGGGAACTACTTAGAATTCATGGAGATTAAACAAAAATGAAATATTTGCACTGAAATCCATGTCTTATAAAAAAAAGTCAAAAAACTCAAACACAAATATGTATACTGGCATTTTCATCCCCAAGCAAAATTCTGGAGTTTCCTCTAAGAAATATCCAAACTTCTTCACACTATAATACACTCACACATATATCTGAACACAAAAAATGAAAACCCTAACTCACTATTGTCACCAAATTGAATTTTTGAGGCTCTAAAAGGTCTCTAAATTTGATCAAATTCTCATTAAACAAAAAATAAAAAATAACCAAGGATCTCTTCAAAGACCCCTCCAAAATTTGACCAAATTTGTTGTATCTACTAGAAAGGTACTTAGTAGGCTATAGTGCCAATTTGGGGCGTTATAGCACCTTTCTCACTTGTGTGTGGCACTGTGGCGACAAGGGGAGGTGGTATAGCACCACCTAAAGATCATCTTTTTTGCACCATTTTTTCTAATTTTCTATAAATGTCCATTCCATGCACCTGAAACTGAAAACATGCAAAATACTTAACTTGAAAGTGTAATATCATAAAAAATGTAAAAAAAGGCTTAAAAGACATACACTAAAAATAGGTTATTTTGAGGTGGATCAATTCCCTAAAACTTAAACATTACTTATGTTCAAGTAACTCCTTATACTATATATAAAATTTATAACATGCGGTAGCAAATTTAACTTAAAGAATTCTATAATTTCTGCTTTATAAATGCTATAGTAAAACTTTTAGAAAAATTGTTAATAACTCAGGTTTAGAACTAAAGTACAAGAACATTTAGCAGTCAAGTTTAAAAATTCTAATCTTTAATTTATTTCAAAAATAACTACAATTAGTCATACTTAAGTTTCTTAGAAGAAATATTAGAAAAATAATTACATGAGAACTTTATTAGTAACAGGGCTAATACTTCTATGTTAAGTTTGAAATGCAACTAAGTTTCTTTCCTTAAGTTGATTCAAGTAGAGTCAATTTTTGATTAGGCATCTCCTCAAGCTTCTCCTCACATAAATTTTTCTTCTTTTTTGCTTTTCTTTTTCCTTTTCTTTTTAGGATCATTTTCAATCATTTATTTTTCTCTTTTTTCTTATGTCATGTGAGGATTACTATATATGGATAGCCTTTAATGATTTTGAACTCTAATATCCTCCTCTTAAAGTTAAAAATATCTCACATTTCTTTACATTAACAAATGATATTAGCTTTAAATTTTTCATGAAGTCTCGATTCTACCGTTCGAAGTATAAATTAAAAATCCTTAATATTTCCAAAATTAGAGCATTTATTACTTTAAATAGCAAAAGCATAACTCCAAACCCTTCATATTAAATATCTTAATTGAAGAATTAACCTTGATTATTAAAAAGTTTTGCTTAGGTTTTCTACAACTTTCATAAAATCAAAAACATTGTTTTCTAAAGTTTACTCTACATACCACAAGTTATGTTAAAAATAATTTTGAAAAATACAATTCCTGAGGATAAAATAAAGGTTAGTTTTAAAAGAATTTTCTCCCCTCTCCAAACTTAAATTCTTAAATTGATTTAAATTAGGAAAGTTCATGAAGGAAGAGAAAAGTTTTTAAAATTTAAAAAAATGGAAACTAATGCTTGTAAAAATAGGAAAGACAAGTACTGGGTAGTGATAAACATAAGACAATAAAAACATAAAAATAAACACTACTCTAGCATTTAGATTGGAGAAGAAAATAAATAGTGTAACTAATAGTTTAACAGAAACAAATACTAAATACAAGCATCTCCAACACAAATACAATAAATAACGAACATAACAAAGTCTAAATATTCTTTCACATCAATGAAAAGAAAGAAAACACAAAACTAAACATCAACATCTTCATCATCTCCAGCATCATCATCATCATCATCATCATCATCACCCAAATCTATGTCCTCATCTATCTCAGAAGGTCTATATGGTGTGAAAGTAGGGCAAGCAGGAAATTTTATAGAATGGTCACCTCCCATGTATCTCCTCATAACCTCATTATAAGTAAAATTATACTCAACATTCCTCATCATAATATCATCACTATGATACAAATGAGATTCAAGCCCTTTCACTTGATTATGTAAATTTATGATATCTCCTTGTTGAATCATCATTTGTTCTATAAGAGAATGTAGAGAAACAGACTCAAAACTAGGTGTCTAGGAATAGGAGCAAGTGTAGAAGTAGAAGCTGAAGTAGAAGGTTTGTTAAATTTAGTTCAATGTCTAGTCCCAAAATGCCTCTCATATTTTTCCAAATTTGTTTTTCCATTGGGTTTATGAGATGGTAAAGTTTCTTCCCAAGTCTCATACTTCACTCCAAATCTAGCACACAAAGTAGTAATTAGAGAAGGATAGCCCAAACCTTATGTAGTTCCTCCTCTCGAGGAAACAAGCATGCTGGTATAAATGAGGGAGCGATACACCTAAAAAATATGCAATTTTTCATGTGATTTTATTGCCAATATTTGGTCATTTTTAATGATAATGCACTTTAAATGAAGGTATTTTGTATATTTTTGGTTTCAGAAACAGAAAATGGAGTTTTGGAGACAAAGAAGCAAAAATGATGTAATTTGGAGAAAAAACGAGCATGAAAGAAAATTTTGTACTGACACATTTTGATATGTCATTCTATGATTAATCTTTTTTAAAATTCTCAAACATTTTTGAATGAAATTAAACTTTAAAGAAATGTTGTTTTTATGCTTATTATGTAGGTATATCTGTTTGGAATGCAACAAAACTAAAATGGGGTGAAACAGACCTAAAACAGAGCCAAATAAAGCAAAAAGGTGGAGCTGCACAGCAAAACAAAATGATGCAAAAAAGATGCCGGCAGCACCCAAAATGATGCCGACGGCGTCCGGGACTGTCATGGATCGATTTTTGGCAGTCTTTGATATTTTAGAAAGCTCCATAGTGATTCAAACACCCCATAAAGCAATTCAATGAATCTAGACACTTGGATAAAGCTCTTGAATGAAGAGACATGTCTTTTGGATGAATAGATTTATCTCTTGGAAAAAGGAGGGAATTTGTGTCTCTTTAAAAAAGAGGGCTTGAAACCTCTCAAATGCATGTGTGTGTGTGTGAGGGTGTGTGTGAGTGACAAAATGTGGAGAATATTTAGTGATCTTAGAATAGAGGGAGAAATGTGTATTTCTACCTTTTTCTTGGAGAGATTGGTAAGGGGATTTTGAGAGAATATGTAAGGGAATGTTCTAGCGCTGTATAGATCGGCGAGAGACTTTGTGGGAGAGATTTTCATCTTTCTTTCAAGAAGAAAAAGCTAAGTATTGTGTTATTTATTATATTATGATTTTGTAAACACTTATCTAGTGGATTTTCTTTGATGTAATGAATTTTTTCATTGTGTTTTCTTCATGTTTTGTGATGTGTTTCTCTTATTCTTTCTTCTTCTTAGGAAATAGTGGCATGAGAGAATTATGTCATTATTTTCCTTTTAATTTTCTTTTAAAATTAGTAGGATTCATGTTTTGGATTTTGGGATGCATGATTGAAGAAGTTTTATTTATAAATGTGATGGTTTTTACTTGCACTTCATTTACATTACAATAAAGGCCTGTTGTAGTGTTAAAATTTGTTGTAATTGCATTAAGACCCGAGAGGGAGGTGTGATTCTCAACAAAGTGGAACCACATTCAAATTTCATGGATGGTGAAGTTCATGGGGGTTTGATGCAAATAAATAGGGAAATATACTTTTATGGGCATAAAATTAGAGATTTTATGGTGACATACTAAAATTCCCAATTTAGCCTTAGTATTTAAAGAACTAAAGCAAGAGTTAGCTTTCAGGGGAAGGGAAGTGGGAGCTCTAGAGTGGGAACCAGTATCCTCCTAGTCTAGCCACAGATTTAGGGACTAAACTTGAGATTTGCCAATGATTTTCTATAACACTGAATCAGAGTGGAGAATTAAAATTGCTCCTTTTTGGCATATAAAATTTTTAGTATATCTCATTCCTTTACATTATTCAATTCACTACATAAGAATTGTTGTTTTTAATAGCTTAAAGTTCTCCAAACCAATTCATCCAGAAAAGGTTATCTTTAGAATTTAATATTTACATTTAGGAATAGTTACTATCCATATATTTAAAATTTACATTTAGGAGTAGTTGCTAGATAAAACACCAACTTAATCGACATTCCC
>NEWO01000245.1:260680-273936 GCA_003013225.1 Phalaenopsis aphrodite | reverse complement strand
TTAATTTGAACAAAACTAATGTTTATATATTACCTTCATACATAAACAAAGTCATCTGATTCATCGAGCAAGTTTTCAAAAATGTTCCCATTGTCGTACTACACAAATCACAGATACGACAGTGAAATAACAAAAATGTTCCCACTGTCGTACTACAATGAAGTACTCAATAGTACCACCAGAATGTAGAAAACTGCATTCTACAATAAACTTTTCTGATTGTAGATCAACTAATCTGTCACATGCCCTTGCACTGGCAAACTTATCAGAATCATAAGTTGCCTTTTCCTTGCCTCTCTTCATTTTAGAAGGAATGTGTAAACTAAAACTATTCAAGATAAATTGCAAAAATTACTAACTAAACTTCAAAGAGGCTACTAAAAACACAATCTAAGCATAAATAATCATTTAACCATGGATTTTGCACAATTTTCATCAAATCTTCTAATTTTCAACCTAATCTACAATGTGGGTGAAATCCATTATCAAATCAAAATTTTTCAAAGCTAGGCTGAAGATCTTACCTACAGATAAAGAAATCCCAAGTTTAGAAGCCTATCTCCAACCAAATTAAGCACAATTTGAAGCCCTAGGGGAGCAAAATGTGAAAAATGGAGGAAGGAGACAAACCAAGGGTAAAAATGGCAAAATTTGTGGGTCTAGGCACTTCACGTGAATCATAGGTTAGTTCAACACTATAAAGTCTAGAAATGGCGCTATAGCACCATTCCTAGCCTGATGAACGGTGCTATAGTACCCAAATGTGGCGCTATAACGCCCTTCATACCCATTAGAATTTTAATTTTTTTTAATATTTGAAAATGAAATAGAAAATGTTGGATGGAAAAAGGTTAATTTTCAAATTTTAACGCCCAATTCTTCACTTATTAAGTTCGTCGCCAATCCAAAATTTCAAATTCTCAAATTCTAATTTGAATACAAAAGGCCTCATTTTCACAACACAACAGAACATTTTCTTATATTAATAATAAGTTCAATACATATAACATATACATAAAGCATCACTTAGTTGTTCATACAAAAAAGACAATACTAACAAAAATAAGTCTTAAAACGAATACGATAGGCACACCACATGAAATTACACAACCTAAAATAGAAATAACTATATAAAAACAACCTTTAGGACCACTCCTGATACACGGTGAAATTCCCCATTCCACTGACCAAACATTTTCGATCATAGCCATGGTAAGAAGGAAATTCTTAGCAAATTTATTGTTGATCCATTTCTAGGTTCAATACATAGTCACTTGATTATCTTGAAAGCACCCCAAACTTTTGGAATTTAGTTTCAATGGCCAATCTATATGCTCGTAATTGTGGGACAACTTTTCAACATTTGAATGCATACGAGAAGTCTCACCTTCAATCTTCTCAAGTTTTTCCATGAGCACTCCAAACTTATTGCAAGATATACATTGAAATATGCTTGAGCATCCTTATGCACCAACTTATTTTCTTCAAATCTCTCATTGCCATTGCTCTCATTGATTTCTCAAATGAAATTTCTACTCTCAAATCTATTTAGAATACTTAAGAATGTCATAGGGATACTTCAAATTCTGTCCTAAGCAGTTTTATAAAGAGGAAGAAGAAGCGAAACTAAATTTTTGGCGGTTTTAAGGAGTTATTCAAATTGTGCTGCTATAGCGCCAGATCTGGAGCTATCGAACCAACCCAACATTTCAATTTTCAAGTTTCTTTCTTCCACTCTTCAAGTCCTTTAGTATAATAAATGGATTGTGCCAACAAAATCATATAAGACTCACAATCACTATATAGAACTTATCATAACAACAATTTAAATCCAAATCACACCAATAACTATGGTTTGCCTCCCACAAAGTGCTTGTTTAACATCATCAACCTCACATAACTGTTATTTTACTTAGTTCTGACCCAACATTAGGGTCTCTTCAAATGCTGGACCCTCTCCACAATTGTAAGATTTT
The DNA here is from genome assembly GCA_003013225.1 of Phalaenopsis aphrodite. NCBI lineage: Eukaryota > Viridiplantae > Streptophyta > Magnoliopsida > Asparagales > Orchidaceae > Phalaenopsis > Phalaenopsis aphrodite. The sequence goes on along the minus strand of NEWO01000245.1, from coordinate 271,960 downwards.
AACCTATGTCCATTTACCTTAATAATTCTCCTAGTTTTTGGATCTTCAATATGAACTGCTCCAACATGATATACTTTTACCACAATAAATGGTCCTGACCACCCAGATTTAAGTTTTCCTAGAAAAAAATTCAATGTCAAATTATAAAGCAATACTTCTTGCTTAGGATTTAATTATTTTTTCAGAATTTTTTGATGGAACCTAAATTTTTCTTTCTCTTTATAAATTCTAGCATCCTCATAAGCTTCATTTCTCATTTCATCAAGCTCACTTAATTGTAGTAGTCGCTTATCCCAAGCATCTTTCAAATTACAGTTGAACTCTTTAATTGCCTGGTACGCTTTATGTTCCAACTCAACTGGAAAGTGACATGCTTTTTGTATTTGAGCCTATATGGTGTCATTCCTATAGGTGTTTTATATACAGTCCTATAGGTCCATAAATCACATATTTGTATATAATTGTTAACACCCCTAAATAAAGAAGTCCAATAAAATGCAGATTGTAAAATCTTCAATGCAATTTTAACTACAAAATGTCCGCCAAAATCCGATTTATGTCATTTTTGAATAATGACTTGAATTTCTTCTAATGGTACAGATCTTTGAATAATAAATTTCTTGAATTGTTTATATAAATAAAGGTCATCCAAAAAATAAAATTTTGAATCATAAATGAACTTCTTAATTTGATGGCTATCTAATTTGTAGGGTAAAATATTACTAACCAAATAGTTCACTTTATCAGTATAAAATGAAATTATCCATTCATTAATCCCATGTAATTGTTCTTCATGAAAATTATCAATAATTCATCATTCAAATCTCTATCATTTTCTTGTTCAAGCCTTAACAAATGATCAGCTATTTGATTATCAGTACCCTTCTTATCTACAAATTGAAAATCAAATTCTTATAATTAATCATGGATTTGCATCCTTCATCATTAAATACTTAATAGCAGAATCATCAGTATACACAATACATTTAGTTCCAATTAGATAAGATCTGAATTTATGAAAAGCAAATAATACAACTAATAATTCCTTTTGAGTTGTAGTGTAATTAATTTGAGTCTCATTAAGGGTTTTACCAACATAGTATATCACCTTGAACACTTTGTCATATCTCCATCCTAAAACAACCTCTATAGCACAATCACTAGCATCACACATTAATTCAAAAAGTTTGTCTAATCCGGTGAAACAATAATAGGAGCAGTGATTAATTTATCTTTTAATAAATTAAATGCATTTAGTCACACTTCATCAAAATTGATGTTGGTATCTTTCTCTAAATCTTGGCATAAAGGCTTGGAAATTTTTAAAACTCTTTAATATAACATATGTAAAAACCAGCATATCCTAAAAAACTTTTTATTCCTTCACATTAGTAGGTGGTGGCAATTCAACAATAGTTTGAATTTTTTTGCTGGATCAACTTCCACGCCATTTTCAAAAATTTTATACCTTAACACTATTCCTCCTACAACAATAAATTGATAGTTTTCCTAGTTGAGAAAAAAGTTTGTTTCTTCACATCGCTTCAAAAATCTTGCTAAATTATTTAAACATAATTTAAAATAAGTCCCAAAGACTAAGAAATCATCCCTAAAAATTTCAATTCCTTTCTCTATTAAATCATAGAAAATTGACATCATACATCTCTGAAAAATTGCAGGGGCATTACATAATCCAAATGAAATTACTATAAAAGCAAAATTTCCATAAGAATTAGTAAAAGTTATTTTCTCTTGATCCTAAGGAGCAATAGGTATTTGGTGGTATCCAAAATATCCATCCAAAAAGCAAAAATAATGGTGTTTTGCTAGTCTATCCATACTTTGATCCAGAAAAGGTGAAGAAAAAGGGTCTTTTCTAGTGGTGGCATTTAATTATATACAATCAATGCAGGTTCACCATCCAACAACTTGCCTTGTTGTAATCAACTCATTCCTTTCATTTTCAACTACAATCACTCATCCTTTCCTAGAAGCACAATGAATAGAACTAACTCAAGAACAATCTAAAATGTGATAAATAATCCCAGCATCAAACCACTTTAAAATTTTTTTTAACTACATCTTTCATTATAAGATTCAATCTCCTATGAGGATCAACCCTTGGCTTATGATTATTTCCCATAAAAATTTGGTGAATACAGATCAAAGGACTGACTCCTTTAATATAAGCTAATGTACATCAAAAGACTCTTTTATGATACTTTAATATTTACAATATTTTTTCTTCTTGTTCTGCAGTTAAACATGAGGATATAACAACTGGTAATGTGGATGTGTTCCTCAAATATGCATACTTTAGATAAGTAGGTAGAACTTTCAACTCTAGTTTAGGAGATTTTTCAGTACATGGAATCAGAGGTATTCTCTTTCCAATAGTATCTAAAATTTCATATTCTTCATAAATATTGTTCGAATCCTCAGTAATCATTCCATTTGATTCATCTTCAGAATCTCTTTCAATCTCTACTACTACTTCTTCTTCTTCTATAATGACTTCATCTTTTTGATCAAATATGAGTTTACATCTATTTTGAAAATGATCAACAATCATATCATCAATAATATTCATTCTGTAGCATTTTTCATCAGAATACTTCATTGTTTTAAGCACATTAAATATAACTTCCTAATCATTCACTCTAATTATTAATTCCCCTTTTTGCACATCTATCATTACTCATCTGGTAGCAAGGAAATGCCTCCCTAAAATGATAGGAATTTCCATATCTTCTTTCACATCTAATACAATAAAATCAACAAGGAAGATAAATTTATCCACTTTAACCAGTACATCTTCTATAACCCTTTTAGGATAAGTGATAAATTGATTAATTAATTGAAGGGTTACAATAGTGGGAGAAATATCTCCTAAGCCTAACCTTTCGAAAATAGATAGTGGCATAAGATTAATGCTCTCTCTTAAATTACATAAAGCTTTTCCACAAAATTTCTCTCCAATTGCACAAAGTATGGTAAAGTTACTATGATCTTTGAGTTTTCACGGAAGCTTTTTAGGAATTGTTGCACTACATTCTTCACTAATTGCAACAGGTCATGATCTACAAACTTCATTTTTTTTTAAAACTTATTTCATAAATTTTTCATAACTCGACATCTCTTCTAAAGCCTCAACAAAAGAGATATTAATTATAAACTTCTTGAATATTTTCAAAAATTTTGAAGATTGTTGATCCAATTTTTGTTGTTTATTTCTTTAAGGAAAAAGTGGTGGAGGTTTTTCTAAATTAATAGTAGTTCAAGAGTTAGGTGTTTCTGCTTCCTTAGGAACAATCTCTTCAAGTCATTCAATTTCTTCAACTTCTCTCTCAACTTCAATTTCTTTTTGAACTCCAACATCTAATTCCTATCCACTCCTTAGTTGGACCACTTCAACTTGCTCTGGCTCTTTACTTTTTTCTTTAGAAATGATCTCTACACTACTAGGAAGTGTTCCTTAAGGCCTATTGCTAAGTGCGCTAGCAATTTGTCTTAATTAATTCTCCATTTTTTTAATAGCAGCACTTAAAATTTGTAAATGATTACCCATTTGCAAAATCAGTTCTTCCATAGACAACTTCTTCTGCTTAACTTGTTGATTAAATCCAAGAGGATAAGTAGGTATAAAGTTAGTACCAACCTGGTTGCTCCAATTTCCTATTGCGTTAATTTGAGTATTACCCATTTATTGACTTCCACCACTAGGATTGTTGTTCTAGTTGAAGTTAGGATAGTTTTTCCAACCTGGGTTGTAATAATTCAAATATGGGTATGTTGATAGCATGTATAGTTTCCATTGAAGTAATAGAATCAATTCATTTGTCCTAATGAATTTTCTTCAACCATTTGGGGTGTTGGAGAAAATTTCATTCCAATTTGGTCTGGTCTATCTTCTTAGATAAAGTAGTAACTTGACATGAAATCAATGAAATAACATCCTTATCATGAATGCTAGCTACTTTCTTAGGATTTGCCTTATTAGAAGGCCATTAAAATTACTTGTAGCAATATCTTTAATTAATGAATAAGCTTCATTAAAGGGTTAAGGCATTAATGAAACTACAACAACAACATCTATAATAGAACTAAGAGATCCTACAAATTGATCCCAATTACTTATATGTAAGGATTTATGAAGTTGACACCACTACAGCGCCAAAAACTTAATCCTTGTATGAAAAGTAAGTTGTGTAAAATATATATAGTTATAGGAAATTAATAATGAGATTATACACAAGTATACATATTGTTATCAAGTAATAAAGGACCTTCTATTCAAGCCCCAAATATTGATCACACAGGGAAGGTGTAAATTGATAATGATAAGTTTTACTCGGAAATTTACAGAAAATTAAACAAAATCACTATCACTAATTTTGAATGTTAAGATGATATTAAAACTAAAGTACTTTACTATTAGCAAAATAAAAATGTAAAGTTTAAAAAAGTAAATACTAATATACTAACTATGTTTATGTAATGAAGATTTCTTATGTGAAAAAGCATCCTTCCCACTACAATGAGGTTCTAGTGAAATGAGATGAGATAAATGCTTATAATATGTATTGTGCCAAATATGAGCAATTATAATTCTCTACCCTAATACAATGCACAGAAAATCATTGGCTAATCCTAGGTTTAGTCCCTAAATCTGTGGCTAGGCTAGAAGGATACCGGCTACCACTCCAGAGCTCCCACGTCCCTTCACCTGAAAGCTAACTCTCGCTTTAGTTTTTATACATTAAGACGGAATTGGGGATTTTAGTATGTCACCCTAAAGATTCTTCAATTCTTCACCCAACAAAGAATATTTCCCTATTTATTTGCACTTAATTTCATGAATGAATTTCTCCTTCATGAAATACAATGTGATCCTCGCTCTATTGTAGAACTCATACTCTATTTCCCGGATCTTATGTTTTACAACATATTTTAATAATTCAATTGGGCAGATCGAAATTTAAATTAAGTTTGAAGTTATAAAATCATCATAATTTATTTTATATTTTAAAATTGGCACATCATATTATCTATTCATTTCACCATACCTTGGAGTAGGGAGAAAGATAGCGGGAACTACTCAGACATTATGAGAAAGACACAGTAAATCACAAATTTTATATATAAAAGAAAATTCATACAACACTAATAAACAAACCAAACTTATCTGGAACTCTTTATCAAAGAAAATCCCTTGTAGCCTTTCCTTAGAAATGTAAGAAGAAGATATCTCTCACTTCTCTCTCTCAAACACTCATACAGAAAGTTTAACACTAAATCACACTACAAAAACTCTAAACTATATAAAAAAACACTAATGGACTCCAATATGGTGGTGGAATGAAAATGGAATATAAACAATGGCAAAAATGGAGCGTGGTGGAACTTTTTGGAGCAAAAAGGAGTCCATTTCTTGATAAATTTCAGCCCCAAATAAAGCTCAATGTTGGTTCTCCGAAAGGTGCCTCCAAAAACTCTTCAAAAGTTGTCCAAATACATTGAACCTTCTAGAAACGGGGGCAAAACCGCGATTGGCGCCGTTGGCACTAGTTTAGCGTTGTCGACGCTAAGTAATAATTTTAGTTGTTCTGTTGTTCTGCACCGTAGGCGCTACCCTTGGTGCAGTCAATGTTGAGTACTTCTTCAAAAACATCATTTTGACTCCAAATTCCATCATTTTTATTTCCTTTTTTGCTTTAAGTCAAAAAAATCATCAACCTGCAAGAAGACATCAAACTATCTTCCATTAAGGTGCAATATAACTAAAAATAAGTATAAAATATGGGTCTAAAAATGCATATATTTTCAGTGTATCAAAATTCCCCAAAATTACATGTTACTTGTCCTCAAGTAACTCCTCTACTACATAAAAATATGACTAAGGGTAAAGAATTTAACTTCTAGACTTCCATATTTAAGTTCTCTAAACATAATAATATAACATATGAAAAATTCAAAACAACTCCAGTTAATACTAAAGGTGTTAGGATATTCAGTAGTTAAGTTTAATATTTATGATCCTCTATTTCTTTCAAGAAAAATTACAATTTTTCATATTAAAGTCACTTAAAAAATTCATATGAAAATAACTTCATAAAACTTTATTAATCATGAAGCTAATACTCAAAAAAAAAAAAGTTTAGAAAATGTTTCCAAGTCTTTTTCCTTAAGTTTATTCAATTGAAGAAAATTTTTAATTAGGCATCTCCTCAAACTTCTCCCCACATCTTATTTATTTATTTATTTATTTTTAGTTTTCATGATCATTTTTAATCCCCTTTTTCTTTCCTTTCTTCTTTTTTTTATGTATGTGAGGATTATTATATCTGGATAGTCTTTAATGATTTTGAACTTCACTATCTTCTTCTTAAATTTAAAAACTTTTTACATTTCTTCACTTAACAATTTTATATTAACGTAAATATTACATAAAGTTTAATTGTTTCATTTTTACAAGAATCTTTTAAGATTTTTAATACTTCAAAAATACAAATTCATTTACTTAAAATAGAAAAACATAGCCTTATTTTCTTTTACCAAATATCTTAGTCTCTAGAATTAACCTTTATTATTGAAAATTTTTTACTTAAATTTACTATATATTTACTATATCTAACTTCTGCTGCTGATATGGAGTATAAATAGGTGAATAGGGAACTGAACTATATGATCACCCCTCGGGTATTTCACTGAAGCATCATCATAAGGAGCATCATATTCAAACTTTTGATGAATCAGATCATTTGTATGAGCATTTCGGGCCTCGATGTTCTGTATCCTATGATCCACTCTCAAAATATCTCCCTGCTGAATCATCATCTGGTCCAATAACTCCCTGTTACTGGGTCACTTGAAGTAGGCTCGCCAAAATTAGGGGTCTTAGAAGTAGAAGGAATATCCCTGGCCTTACTTCCAGATCTCCAATCAACATGGGACTTGTAAGACTTAATGTTTGCGGAACCAATCAGTCTCTGAGGATCAATCCTCTCCTCATCAGGTCTGAAATCAACTCTTGCATGCTCATAAAGTTTATAAATGAAAGCAGGGTGTGCCTATCCACTAGTTGTATCTCCCAGAGCAATCGATTGAGTGTTCATATAAATGATAGAGCCTACATTTATGTCCATCATATGTTGAATACAATAGTTCAGGATGGCTCTATCATTGGTCACTTCACTATGATGGTTTGTTGGAAACATCCTCCAAGAAATAACATAATGTCAGGCCTTAAATACTAAATTTAACATAGAAAGGGGAAGTTGCCTTTAACTCCATTCTTTAATTGTCCAAGCTTCACCAGTAAGAAAAGAAATAACCTCATCTAAGGCCTCATTTGTGGCAGAGAATGAATGATACTGGCATCTATAAACATCTTCTAACTGATAAAACTCATTTATTTTTTTAAGAGTAAACTCCACTCATTTTCCTCGAACAAAAACAAAATCATCAGAAGCCTCCGGAAAGTTGGTATAAAATTCCATAACTATCCCAGCTATCACATCAGCAGTAAAATAGCAGAAGTTTTCTCCTTCTCAAGTGATAATCAATCGTTCAACTTCTCCTCCCATATTTTTAAAACCTCGATCCGGAATCACTTTCTTATTTTCTTAAAGATTATGAAATCGGCACTAGCTTTAAAGCTAACAAAATTTTGCTCATCATATTGTATTTTTCTTTTGCTCGGTCTAGCTGCCATAGGAAATCTATAAAAAATTGATAACAATCTGAATAAATTCCAAAATTCTGAAAAAATCAAAATGTAAAGCACTTTAAAATTAAATCCACTAAGTAAAAGTTTTTCACCAAAGCATTTTCTTAAAATCTCTAAAATAAACAAAACTTTTAGATTTAGGTAATTTGAGAAAAATCTTTTGTGAAAATCAAAAAATTTATACTTTAAAGTGTAGCTCTTTCCTAGAGAAAATGGAATCTAATGTTCATTTGCCTCTAAATCTCCTCAAATCCGCCCAAAATCAAGCCCTTGGTGTGAAAATCAAAGGTTGAAGTTGACTTTAGGAGTAAAAAAGGAGGTTTTGCAGGGAAAATTACAAATTAAAGGGTTACTACTGCTCTCGGGTCGAGGGCGCCGTCAGCGACCATGCCAGAGCCGTCGGCGCTGAAGGTTTGAAATTCACTATTTTGATTTTTTTCAAAATTTCAATTTCCTTTTAATTTACACCAAAGTTTTTTTTTAGTATTTTTAAACACAAAGTTTTATCTAACAATAATTCACAAATAATGTTTCACAAATAATCATTTTCACAAGCAACAACAAACTAACTTTTATATATGAAAATACACTTTTTACGAACACACTTCACAAATCACACATTCACACCTCTTAAACAAACTAATTATAAATCAGCATTGAAATCAAGCCACAACACTAAACGCTGAAGCAAAACTATACACATAATCAAAGTTTAGAATTCTAAAGCAAAAACAAACCAAACTAAATCAAATAAAATCAACAAAATTACATCAAATACATAATATTCTTAAGCAAGATGGAATCCAGAGTCTTCAGTCATTCCGCTTCATCTTCAGTGCTTTCACCTCCTTTAATATCTCCCATGGATTGGTAATGAACATAAAGGTTGTAGAAGGATCGGTACGGGAATTGATCTGCCAAAATTTCTTCAATCCACCCATTTTTTTTAAACATCTGAATTAATCCTACTTCAAAAGTTCCATTATGATTAAATTTTTTTTTCATTCTCCAATCAAGGTGATCAAAAAGGTACTTAAGATCTCCCACTGCATTCATATTACTCTGAATTTACCTTTAAATTTTCTTTAATTTCTTTTCCAAAGAAAGCGAACTTCATACTGTTGGTGGTATTAATGGAGTAGAAGCATGTGAAGAATGATCCATAATAGCATTTAGTGCTTCATTTCCATTACCAACATACTGATCTTCAATAGGGATCATGGGCTCCCATGGTAGTAAAACTTTTTCCCAACTTTCATATGGCACTTGGGATTGACTGCAAATCAAAAAAATTGTAGAAGTATGCCCATGTACATAATTTGGCCCATTCATAATGATACCCAAAACAAATTTAAATATGATTGATCCTATATCAATAAGTTTATTCAATTGAATACAGTAGTTTAAAATAGCACTTTCCTTAGTGACTCTACTAATCTTCACAGTAGCGAGTAATTTTGCACAAATAAAAAAATGTCACTACTTCAAAATTGGATTATGTGATGAAGAAGGTAAACTAATATATCCTTCATCTCATACTTCCCACATATCACTTTCATCCGTAAGAAAATTATAAACATCTTGCATCAAATCTCGCGTATGAATGAAATTTGTATAACATCATATTAGAACATTTTCTATCATATACAATTAATTAATCCTCGCAAGAGTAAATGGTACAGCCTTACCTTGTACGAAGACAACTCCTTAGGTAACTCCATGTAGATTTGCATAGAACTCCTTCACTATAGGCATAACAACCCCAGCAGTAGTGTAACACAACTTCCCATCGCCTTTGCATAATGATCATGTCAACTAGAGCACTTGGATTGATAAATCCATGATTAACAAATCCTCTCTCCTTGATCAATTTCTTCTTCTTAATAACTTTATTGTATAATCTATACGTGTCAAAACTAATAAACTTTCTTCTATTAAAAACTTCATACCTTAAAGTATTTCTGGAATTGTAAGCCATGAAATCCAAAAATAGGAAGTTTCTAGGCATCCTAGGAAGTTTTTAGGACTTTAAAAACACCTATTAGCAGTTATTATGGTGCGAAATCCCGTTAAAGTCTGCCAAAAGTTGTATGAACTATCAAACCGCTCTCGGCATCGTCGGCGCTGCCGGTGATGAGGTCCGTTTTTTTAAGCATCGTCGGCGCTAGTGGCCAAAATTTTGTGACTTTCATTTTTCGTTTAGATTAATTCCAACTTTTTCTCCAATACCAATATTTGACTTAATTTATAATAAATGAAATTGTGTAGGATTATTATCTACTAATATATAAGGCACTTATCAAACAAAATAGTAATACATAAACATCTATGTATGGGTTGCCACAAAACACTTGGTTTAATGTCGTCAGTTCAACACACCATTTGTTTAGTTGGGTTGACTTAACATTAAAACTTCTTTAAATTGAGGTATGTGCCCTTCATAAAAAGGTTTCAAACGATGCCTAATAACGTTAAATACCTTTCTAGTGTCAAAATGTTTAATAACAACAGTTCCATAATGATACACTTTAATCACTTTAAATGGTCATAACCATCTAGATTTCAGTTACTTTAGAAACAATCTCAATCTTGTATTATATAATAGAACTTCTTGTCAGGTTCAAATTTCTTCTCAATAATCTTCCAATCATGTCATATTTTCATTTTTTTTCTTTATAGATTTTTGCATTATCATATGCTTCATTTCATATTTCCTCAAGTTCATTGAGTTGCAATAATCTTTTCTCACCTGCATCTTTTGGATAAAAATAAATTATTTAACAGCCCAAAATGCTTTATGTTCTAAGTCTACTAGTAAGTGACATGTTTTTCCAAATATCAGTTTATATGGGGACATTCGTATAAGAGTCTTATAAGTACTTGTATGTGCCCATAATGCAGTATCTAGTCTAACATACCAATCTAATTTATAAGGATTTACAATTTTTCTAAAATACTTTTAATTTCACAATTTGTATCTCTACTAGATCGCTAGTCTGAGGATGATAAGCAGTAGTGAATATATGCATAATATCGTATTTCTTAATTAATTTTTATTCTCTTATTCCTAAAATGAGATCCTCCATCAGTAATAATTACTTTCGGCATTCCATATCTTGTAAAAATATTTTTAATCAAAAATTTGGAAACACTCCAAGCATCACATCTGAGTACAGCAATATCTTTAATCCATTTGGACATATAATCAACAAGTAATATATATAAGTTTCCAAATAAAGGCATAAATGGTCCCATAAAATCTAATCCCTGCACATAAAAAATTTCAACTTCTAATGTGTAATTTAGAGGTATTTCATTTCTTCTAGTAATATTTCCTACTTGTTGACATCTATCACACATTTTAATATATTCATTAACATCTTTAAAATTAGTAGGCCAATAAAATCCAGCTTGTAAAATCTTATATGCAGTTCTATTTATTCTAAAATATCCTTAAAATTCAGAATCATGACATCTTTCAATTATCTGTTGAGTTTCTTCATAAGGCACACATCTTCTAATAATTAGATCTTTACATTGTTTATATAAAT
>NEWO01000245.1:246846-259990 GCA_003013225.1 Phalaenopsis aphrodite | reverse complement strand
CATGTATTAGAAAACTTCTCACCCCTTTAACATTAGTAGGTGGTGATAAATTTTCTATAACATGGATTTTTGCAGGATCTACCTCCATGCCTTTTAAAGAAATTTTATGCCCAAGCACAATACCTCTTGCAATCATAAATTGACATTTTTCCCAATTTAATACTAGGTTGACTTTTTCACATAATTCCAGAACTTTTTCTAAATTATTAAGACATAACTCAAATGAAGTCCCAAATACAGAAAAATCATCCATAAACACTTCCATTCCATGTTCTATAAAATTGCTAAAAATTGACATCATGCATCTTTGAAATGTTCCATGTGCATTGCATAGTTCAAAAGGCATTCTACGAAAAGCAAATGTTTCATATGGACTTGTAAATGTTATTTTCTCTTGATCCTCTGGAGCAATTGGAATTTAATGATAAATGATACTCTCCTAAAAATACATACTTTAAATGAGTAGGTAATATCTTTAATTAAAGTTCAGATGGTTTAATATTTGAAGGAATAAGATTTTTACTATCGATTTCCAACAGGTCTAACATTTCAAATTTGCCCTGAATATAATTCAAGTTTTCTCCTTTTATTTCATCTTCATTCTAAAAAATTTCTCCTTGCTTTAATTTAACTTCACACCCATTCTTAAATTGTTCATTAATCAGATATTCAGCTACTTCCATCTTGAAACATTCATTATCTTTTTCTATTGCAGGATATTTCATAGCTTTTGCTATATTAATTTTACTTCTTGATCATTAACTCTCATTATTAATTCTCTAATTTGCACTTCTATTACATCTCTTCCTGTTGCAAGAAATGGTCTCCTTAAAATAATAGGAATCTCCTTAACTTCCTCCATATCTAATACTATAAAGTCTATAAGGAAAATAAATTTATCCACTTTCACTAGTACATGCTCTATAACTAATTTTTGGATAAATTATTGATCGATCAGCTAACTGAAGAGTTACAATAGAAGGGAGAATTTCTCCCAAATCTAAACTTTTAAAGATCGATACGGGCATAAAATTAATACTTGCTCCTAAATCATATAAAGCTTTTCCATAAAACTTTTCCCCAATTGCACAAGGTATAGTAAAACTACCAGGATCTTTTAATAATTCTGAAACTTTTTCAGAATAATAGCACTACACTCTTCACTGAGTGCAACGGTTTCATGATCTGTAAACTTTGTTTTCTTATTTAGTACATCCATCATAAATTTTGCATAACTTGGAATTTGTTCCAAAGCTTGAACAAAAGAAATAATTATCGTTAATTTCTTAAGGTTTTCAAAAAATTTTGTAAATTATTTATCTTTATTTTTCTACTTTAGTCTTTGAGGAAATGGAGGTAATGGTTTTTCTAAAGGAACATGTGTTTGTTCATTTTCATGTTGATCATTTTCCATTTCTTCCTTCTCTTTATCAACTTCAGTTTCTCTTTGGATCCTTGTTTCAACTTCTTTTCCACTTCGTAATTGAATAGCTTTAATTTGCTCTTTATTTTGATCTTTTGGATTAACTTCCATAGCACTCAAAAGAATTACAGAAGGTCTGTTACTAAGTGCAGTAGCAATATGTCCTAATTGATTTTCAATATTTCTAATAGAAGACCCTTGATTTTGTATTTGATTTCCCATATTCAAGATCACTTCTTCCATCGTCAACTTATTTTCCTTGGCTTGTGGTTTAGGATCGGAGTTAAATCCTTGAGAATAATAAGGTCAAAAATTAGGGTTTTCTTTGATTGTTTAGATTTCTGGATGGATTCACCAGATTGTTATAAATATTACAACTAAAATTAGGGTGATTTTTCTATCCAAGGTTAAAATAGTTAAAATAGGGATTGTTATTTTGATTATTTATAGCATTTAAAGTTTCATAGGATGGTTGAGCATCAATAATCTCTCCTAGTGAATTTTCCTCTAATACCAGGGTTATTTGAGAATAATTCACTCCTATTTGATCAATATTTTTAGAAATAACAACAATTTGAGATGCCAAAATATACATTGCATCAGAATCATGAATACTGGCTACTCTCTTAGGATTTACCCTTTTAAAGAGTGATCCTTAGATACCTAATGCTTATGCACAGTATAATAATAGTTTTGATAGTATTTTTCACTTATATTTTCTTATTTTGCAACAAAACCTAAAACTTGATCGTGAAGAAAAATAAGAATTTAACTTTTTAATTGTATATAATTAAATTGGGATATTACACAAGTATACATATTGTTATCAAGTAATATAGAACATTTTGATTAAGACCTGAATATCAAACCCACAGGGAAGATTATGCAATATGCACTTTTTAAAAAGTTTTTCTAATTTTTAAAAAGATAATTACTTAAACTAAAAACTATCTATGTAGGAATTTAAAATTTAAATATTTTTGGTATTTTAACGAAACAGTAAAAACTAAAAAGATAACTAAAGTTTTTGTAGAAGAAAAGTACTTAATATGAAAATATCTTTCTTCTTATCATGAATCAGTAATAAGTATAGGAATTCTGTTGTCGAAGCATGCAAATTATGTTGTGCTAAATAGAAGCAATAATATTTTGTACCCTTACTAGAGATATAAAGAACATTAGCAAATTTAAAGTTTGAATAGTTCTGAAAATCGTCTAGGCAGGGAAGATACTAGCACTCCCTCTAAAGTTCCCTCGATTCCCTCCACCTGGGAGCTAACATTCTTGTATCAGAACATAAAAGAATAAACAAGTTGGGGGCTTTAACCTGTCACTTTAAAGTCCTCTAACTCTACACCCATCAATGAATATTTCCCTGCTTATTTGCACTCAGTCATATGAACTACATTCTCATTCACACAACCTCATGTGATTCTTTCCAATTGTTGACTGAGATAATACCCGCCCGGTTCTTACATGTTCTCACAACAAATTTTAACATCTAGATTTGTCAAATCAAGAAGTAAATGATCTGCATGGATTTAAATCATCACAACTTCTTCCAACATTAAAGATCAATACTCTCCACAACTTCCATCCAAAACTTAATTACTTATCATTTTAAGAAGAAAGATAAAGAAAACTACTTAGAATCCATGGAGAAAACAAAACTACACTTTAGTTTAAAAGAAGAAATCATTGTCAAACCAACAACAAGTCTCGATTAAAACAAAAAGTTGTCTAAAAAAAAAAGATAAAAACTTATCTCAAGTCCTCCACCAAACTCTTAAAGTTCCTTTAAATCTCTTCTCTTTTACAATCACTCAAAACAATAATAAAAAGGATAAAGTACATACAAAGTTTTTCCTGAAAATCTTTCTGAACAAACTCCCCAGAAAAGAACTTTCAAAACTTACCAATATTTTCGAACTCTTTTCTAATTCCTCTCTTCTTTCCTTTATAGTTTTCCAAGAGGAGCTTTGGGATCTCTTCAAAATGTGTCTTGATTCGATGTATTTTTTCAAGAGACGCATCCTTTCATGATAATTTTCATCCATGGTGGTTACAACCACCAATTAAGCCAATGGGTGCCTCAAAGACCTCTTCGAAATTTGTGAAAATATATTTTACTTATCTAGTAACTGCCACTGGTGCTTAAGCGCACGGTCTCAGTGCTTAGGCACGGCCTTCTCTGTTTAACTGGCGCTTAGGCGCCAAAACTCTTTTGCACAATTTTTCACCTTTTTGTTCCAAATTTGATCCTTTTTCACTTCTTTAAGCATTTTTTTTCCATTTTTACTTGTATCTCCAAGAAAAACATAAAAATACCTTCCATTAAAGTGCAATATATCAAAAATGGGTATAAAAATGTCTCTAAAAATACTCTATATTTTTGGTATATCAAAATCTCCAAACTTAAAATGTTACTTGTCCTCAAGTGACACTTCAATCTTTAAAAACGAAATATGCATGATATGTATATGAATTTAGTTAAGAGTTACTATAATTTAGATTTAGATATATAGTAGTCCAACTTAGAAAAAAAAATTAGTAAATGAGACCAACTAAAAGTTTGAAAATTTTTAATGTTAGGAACTATGAAAATATGAGTTCCTATCTAATTCAGAAATATTGTAAGTTCTCTAAATTTATATTTTAGTTCTTTTATTTTCTCTACTTCAATTTTTTGTTAAAAAATAATTTTACTTACTATATTATATTTATAAGCTTAAGATTTTATCAAGGCTTACACTTTAGAAAAGATCAAATGTAGAACCAATTTTTGATTAGACACTAATCCTCAAGCTTCTCTCTTACGTTTCTTTTTCTCTCTTTTTCTTTTCTTTCACTTTTTCTTTTTCTTTTTCTTTTTCTTTTTCTTTTTCAAAAAAGGATTACTATATTTGGATAGGTCTTTAATGATTTTGAATTCCACTTCTTCTTTCCCAAAGTAAAGTCTTGATATATAACTTTTTTTTATAGATATAATAATAGTTTTGAATATTATTTTAATATAAGAAATTTAAGTATTAAAAGTCTAAATTATCTAAATTTTTCAAAAATACAATTTTTCTTACTAAAGATAGTAACATATATTAATCAATTTCTATACTAAAAATTTTTAACTTAAAGTTTTTCTTCATTACATAAAATTTTAACTAAATTTTCTTACTCGTTTCTAAAATTAACTTTTACTTCCCTAATATAACTTCATATGCAAAATCAATTTTTATTTTATAATCAAATTCACTTGTAGTACATTTAAGAACAAATAAAATTTCCAGTTTTGAAAATATGTTTCATCCCCCAAACTTAAATTTTTAACAGATTAAACAGTTTAGCATTAGATATACATAAGCAGGAATGAAAATTTAAATAACATGCTAACAGGAATTTTAACATCCTCATTATACAAGTATAAAACTAAAGAAAGGAGTAAAATTAAATTTTGATCAAATTTTCTATATTTTCATTTTAGTTTAACATATAGAGATTCAATAGACTTCTAAACAGTGGGTATAAAAGCATATAACACACTAACATGATAAAAGAAAAATACAGGGCAACAATTCTAAATTTCAAGTTTAAGATCTAAGCTAGCAAGATTTTCTACTTTATAACAGATATGAAATTAATTTAAGTTATAAACTAACTACATCACAATACTAAACACAAAACAACAACTACTAGCCTAAAATTTAAAAATAAAACAAAATACTATCTAACACAATAATCAAAACAACAATAGAACTTAAAAATTCAAAACACAACATAAATCATAGTCCAAAAACAACATAGAAATGCAAATTTAGCAAGCTCAGATAATAGAACATAAAAATTCAAAATACGACATAAATCATAGTCCAAAAGCAACACTTTGCTCTCTCTCCAAATAGTCTTAGATGAGAAAATTTTTCTAAGTACAAAACACTTAACACACATTTTACAATTACACACATAAGCGACACAAACACTAAAAACAAGACATAAACACTAACACACTTAAGAACATGACTCCAAACACACAATTCTTAACACTTAACTTAATGTCATTCTTCATTAGAAGGAAAAAATTCTTGTCTCTCAGTAGTCTCTCCAGGGATATAGAGTTGATAAAATGGACGGTGGTTACGAGCTCTAATATTGTCATCTTCGATCCAGTTTTGCATCACGAACATCCCCTTATCCGCTTCCTCTATATAACTGGTATAGCTGACTTGCATCCTAAGTTGCCACCCAATATGTTCCAGATGAGCATGCAAATCAAGCACCTTAGTTTCTAATACATATATACTATTCTCCATCTGGTTGATCTTCTCCGATATCCCTTTAATAATAACGACTAAGAAACCGTTATACATCTCCTGTGCACTTTGACTAATGAAATTTTTTCTCCATGGCTTCTTCCTTCTTCTTCAAATTCATCTCCCATGAAGGCATTTTTTCTAAATTTCTCTCTTTCTTAGACTTTTAGGGCAAAAAATAATCCGGGGTGAAATTCCCTTACAAACCCCTTCTATTTATAGGTCTAATTCCCACTCATAACTTCTAAGCATGACTAGAAACTGCCAAGACACGTTTATTCCAACTAAATTGCAGTTACACTTTCTAGAAATTGATATTTGCACATGTGATTAAACTGTCGCGCTTAAGCGGCGGATCTGGCGCTGAAGCGCCACTGCACATTTTTGCACTAGTCAACTAAACATCTAAATTCTCATTCTGACATGTCTAGGTCACTAAATAAAGTCTAAAAATCATTAGTAGCATATAATAAACTCAAAAATACTACCCCAAACTTCTTAATCAGACTCAAAACAACAATCAAAGCGAAAACACACTGATAACTACGAGTTGCCTCCCACAAAGCGCTTAATTTTACGTCGTCAGCCCAACGTAACCTGTGCTCATTCTGGTCGATCCAATATCATTCCATCATTATACTTATGTTGATCCCCTATATAATAAGGTTTCAGTCTATGCCCATTCATATTAAAAATTTTCTTAAAATTAAGATCTTTAATTTCCATAGCTCCACAAGGATAAACTTTTATCACAACAAATGGGCCCATCCACCTGGACTTAATTTTGCCTGGAAATAATTTTAACCTTGCATTATATAGCAAAACTTATTGCCCTGACTATAAATTTTTAGTAAAAATCTTTCGATCATGCCACGTTTTCATTTTTTCTTTATAAATCTTAGCACTCTCATAAGATCATTCCTTATCTCTTAAAGCTCATTTAATTGTAACAATCTTTTCTCACCAACATCTTTTAAATTATAATTGAAATCTTTAATAGCCCAATCTTAGCACTCTCAAGTTCAACTAGTAAGTGACATGCTTTTCCAAATATTAGCCTATATGGGGACATTCCTATAGGAGTTCTATATGCAGTCCTATAAAAGCCCACAAAGCATAGTCAAGTGTGACTGGCCAACCTATTTTTGTTGGATTCAGGGATATTTCAAAAATTCTTTTAATTTCTCGGTTGGATAATTCAGCCAAACCACTTGTCTAAGGATGATAAGCAGTAACAATCCTATGATTTATATGATATTTCTTTAATAACTTCTCCATAATGACATTTTTGAAATAACTTCCGCCATCAGTAATGATAACTCTTGGCATCCCAAATCTAAAAAATATGTTCATTTTCAAAAATTTTGCAAAACTTTGAGCATTACAATGAGGTAAAGCAATAACTTCTATTCTTTTGGATACATAGTCCATGCTTATAAAATATATAAATTTCCAAAAGATGGTATAAATTGTCCCTTTAAATCTAATCCCCAAACACCAATTATTTCAACTTCTATCATATAATTTAGGGGCATCTCATTTCTTCTAGAAATATTGCATACTCTTTAACATCTATCAAAAGTTTTGATATAAACATTAACATCTCTAAAAATTGTAAGGCAATAAAATTCAGATTGTAGAATTTTGTATGTTATTTTATCAACACCAAAATGTCCCCCAAAATCTGAATTATGACAATTTTGGATAATTTCATAAGTTTCTTCTAATGTTACACATCTTCGAAAGATCAGATCCTTTCCTTATTTATATAAATATGGTACATCCCAAAAATAATTCTTAGCTTCAGGAAAAAATTTTCCCTTTTATTGATATGTCATTTAATACGGTTTAAGATTACTAACAATATAGTTCACAATGTCGGCATAACATGGAACACGCCACTCATTTACTATGAAAAATTTCAAAAGGTCTTTCCTAATTTGGTGAAACAATAATTAGTGCAGTGATTAGTTTTTTTTAATAATTTAAAAGATTTTAAGCATTCTCATGAAAATTGAAAATTACATGTTTCTCCAGTAAATGACATAAAGGCTTAGCAATCTTAGAAAAGTCCTTAATATATCGCCTTTAGAATCCAACATGTCCTAAAAAACTCTTAATATCCCTTACATTTGTTGGATAAGGTAAATTCGTGATCTCTTGAATTTTAGCAGGATCTACTTCGATGCTATTTTCCGATATTTGATGACATAATACATTTCCTCCTACTACCATAAATTGGTATTTTTCCCAGTTAAGCACTAAATTTGTTTCTTCACAGCACTTAAGAACTTTAGATAAATGTTCTGAACATGAGTCAAATGAAGTTTCAAATACTGAAAAGTCATCCATAAAGACTTCAATCCCTTTTTCAATTAAATCATAAGAAAATTTTGTCATACATCTTTGAAATGTAGCAGGGGCATTACATAAACCAAAAGACACTCTTCTAAAAGCAAAAGTACTATAAAGACTAGTAAATGTTGTTTTTTATTGATTCTCAGGAGATAATTGAATTTGGTGATAGCTGATATATCCATCCAAAAAACAAAAGTATTTATGCCCAGCTAGTCTATCCAGTATTTGATCTAGAAAGGGTAGTGGAAAATGATCTTTCCTAGTGGCAAGATTTAATTTTTTATAATCAATGCATATTCGCCACTCTGTAACTTGTCTAGTAAGTATTAACTCATTATGCTCATTCACAGTTACAATTACTCCTCCTTTCTTAGGAACACAGTGAATTGGACTAACCCATGCACTATCGGAAATAAGGTAGATAATTCCAACATCTAACCACTTTAAAATTTTTTTCTTAACAACCTCTTTCTTATTAGAATTTAATCTCATTTTTGGATCAACCCTGAGTTTACAGTTTTCTTCCAGAATAATTCTATGCATACAATTTAAAGGATTGATTCCTTTAATATCAACAACTGTCCATCCGAAGGCTTTCTTAAAATTTTTCAGAATTTTCATCAGCTTTTCTTCTTCCTCCTTTGTTAACTTCGAGGAAATTATAACAGGTAAAGTAGAGGAATCTCCTAAAAAGGTAAATTTTAAATGTTCAGGAAGTAATTTCAACTCAAGTTTTGGAGGTTTTTAATAGGTGGACAAAATGATTTATCTTTTTCTATCATGTCCAAATTTCAAAACTTTCTTGAACATAACTTGAATCTTCCTTAAAAAGGTTTACACCTTGATCTAATTCCACTTCTTGCTCGTGTTAAAAATATTTTTCCTCAGATTTTTCTTCAAAATTAATCTTGAAATGGCATTCGCTCAGATATCTTATAACATCCATTCTATAGCATTCATCATTTTTACCTTTTGCAAGGTATTTCATTGATTTTGAAATGTTAAAAGTAACATTTTGATCATTGACGCACATTATTAATTCCCCTTTCTACACATCTATCATTGCTCTTCCTGTGGCTAGGAAAGGTCTCCCTAAAATGATAGGTATTACTTTATCTTCCTCCATATCTAGCACAATGAAATCGACAGGAAAGATAAATTGATCCACTTTCACTCGAACATCTTCTATAACTCCTTTAAGATGGGTTATTGAACAATCTGCTAACTACAGAGTTATAGTAGTAGGGGTTAATTCTCCTAATCCCAATCTCTTAAATATTGATAATGGCATAAGGTTAATGCTTGCACCTAAATCAAATAAAGCTTTCCTGTAAAAGCTGTCTCTTATTGCACATAGACTTGTAAAGCTACCAAGATGTTTAAGCTTTTCACGGAGTTTCTTTTGAATTATAGCTCCGCACTCCTCACTAAGTACAACAGTCTCATTATCTTCAAACTTCCTTTTTCTGTTGAGAATATCCATCATACACTTTACATAGCCCGACATTCGTTCTAAGGCTTCAGCAATTGGAATATTGATTGTAAGCTTCTTAAATATTTCCACAAATTTTAAAAATTGCTATCCAACTTATTTTGTTGAAGTCTCTGAGGAAATTGAGGTGGGGGTTTTTCAAAATCAATTTTCGGTGGAGAAATAGGTCTTTCAGAATCTTTCAAAGCATCCTCTTTTGATTCTTCGATTTCTTCTCTCTCTACTTCAATCTCTTTTTGAATCCTACCTTCCAACTCTCTTCTGCTTCTAAGTTGTACGACTTTAACTTGCTCTTTAATTTGGTCTTTTGGATTTGATTCATTATTACTAGGAAGTGTTCCTTGGGATCTATTACTTAATGAACTTTCTATTTGCCCAAGTTGATTCTCAATATTTCTGATTGTAGCTCCTTGACTTTGTAACAGATTACCTTTTTGTAACACCATTTCTTCTATAAACAACTTTTTATCCTTAAATTGTTTATTACTGTTGATTCTTGGAGGATAAGTAGATCTATAATTATTATTCTCTTGGTTGTTCCAGTTTTCCTATGATTTTACTTGTTTGTTCCCCCATTGTTGATTATTACCACCCAAATTGTTATTCCAGTTAAAGTTGGGATGGTTCTTCCAAGCTGGGTTATAATAATTGGAATATGGGATATTTTGCTTATTATTTTTTACATTCAAAATTTTTAATGATGCTTGAGAATCTACCATTTGGCCTAATGAATCTCTTCAAACATGGAAGTTGGTTGAGAAAAATTCATTCCAAATTGGTTTAACCTCCTTGAAATTGTAGCAACTTGATTTGCTAACATAGTAGATGCATAAGTTTCATGAATATTAGCTACTTTATTTGGATTCACCCTCTCAGAAGGCCATTAAAAATTATTGTTAGCCATCTCTTCAATTAAAGCATAAGCGTTGTGAGATGGTTTTGACATCAATGAACCAACTGAAGCGGTATCGATAACAAATCTAAAAGAACCGATTAATCCATTATAAAAGTTTGAATTATTAACCAATCTGATATAGCATGGTGTGGACACTTTCTTAAGAGTTCTTTAAATTGTTCCCATGCTTCATAAATAGATTCCCCTTCAAACTAATAAAAAGATGTAATATCATTTTTAAGCTTCGCAGTTTTTGATGGTGGAAAATATTTAGCAACGAATTTTAGTGTTAAATCACGCTAAGTTCTCATAGATCCAGGTGCTAACAAATTCAGCCACATCTTAGCTTTTTCCCTCAGTGAGAAAGGAAATAACCTAACTCTTATGGCATCATCTGAAACACCATCGTATTTAAATGTAGCACATAATTCTAGGACATTGGTGTTAGCGTTATTTTGGGGTTGGAGTTGCCGGTAAGAAGCTGTCGGTCACTGAAATTTAAATCCTGTCACCCGCTTTAGAAGGATGTTGAAGTATGAAATCAAACTGACCCCATATTTTTTCATAGTTTAAAATGAAAGAGCACTGTACCTCAAATCCTATATCTATCACGAAAGATAAACACAAGACTTGAGGATGAGGCTCGATCAAATAAACTAAGGAAAGTATGACATCCATTTGTTCTCTGAAACCTTTTTATTTGCTGACAAGTACCCCTATTTAATATAATTGATTAAATAAGGTTTATATTAAGCTGGGTTCAGACATGCTTCCTATAAGGGCAAGCCCCTATAGTTAATTACATCTTAAATGACCAAAGCCACTTAAGAAGACTCTCGATAAAAATCAAGAAATATTATCTTCAAGGAATTTCAAAAGGTGGAACTCTTCAACGAAATCGGACGTAGAGGTGTGAAACCGGATTAGTTCAAATTTGGAACATTTTATTGTAGAATCCAAAGGAAGAAGAACTAGCGGATGTCATGGATTCAGAGGAGAACCTCGGTGACTTCCCAAGCTATCCTAATGTTTGGCTTCAGTTTTGAGGAGAAATATTTGGGTGTTTCATCCTGCCAATTTTATTACCTAGGTCTTACATTCGTGTGAAATGATCACACAAATAGCCTGAAAGATGTGAGGATTTAGGTCTTGACAAACTACAACCTCGGAATCCTAAGACGAGTTAGGGCTTATATTGTATAGCAGGGATATGCAAAGGCCTAAAGATAAGGTGAGGATTTACGTTGCATAAGCAAGCAACCTTGAAGTTCTATGGCTTTGTTGTTTAAGTCTAAGGAAGAAAGATTAGTTTAGCTGGGGAAGATAGGTTTTGTTGTTGAAGATGGCGGTACTGCCCACCATGCTAGCTCCATGCTCCTTGCCTCGACAAGTTTAAGTTATCTAGAGTGTCAAGTTATAATGTCAAATCAGGTGGCCCTATGATTGAAGTTCTTTAAATTTTATGAGGGCATATTAAAGTTGATTAGAGTGACACTGGTTAGGATCCTACTGTTCCCTCGTTCTGACATCACTATTTTCAATTGGATTCACTTAGTCCAAATGAACTTACTAAATCCAACTTAATGAGTTCCATAATTTCATTTAAACCGAGGGAAGCCTCGTTAACAACCGTAGGTTACCTCCTCTAAGGGATTCCCGATCATCCGATAGAGATGACTTAATTTAGTTGAAGTTGTGGTTTTGTGTGATGTTTGTGATTAAATTTTGAGTTGTTTTATGTTTTGAATGTTGTGCCGGTGAGTTTTATCTTAGTTGATTTTAATTTTGGTTTTGGGTTATGGTTATGGTTAACATGCAAATTTATGTAGGTAAACGCAAGCATGAAACGTGTAAGGAAAAGGCAGAAGAAAGACGGTACTATAAACTTGTAAAAGCGTACCTAGCGAGTCTTCTCGTTCCACCACCTGAAACTTGAAAATGCATGTGAGGGCATTTATGAAGAGCAGAAAGAGTAAGTTCTGGTGGTTTTCTTAACCCTATGTCATATTTTTGTGGGTCCTTAAAAAGTTTAATTAAGGATGATTTCATTGAGCGAAAAATATTAAGTTTAATAGGCCTTTGAGGTATCCAACAAGTTAGGAGGGGGAAGCAGGTCCATGCCTCCCCCTCACCAACTGGTGAAAAGCCTCAAGGCCACTTAAACTTATTATATTGATTAATTGTTCATCCTATAAACACCCTTATTACTCAGTGAACCTTGGTGTCTCAATTATCCTTAAAAAAGGGTAATTATCACTTATCATTTAATTTTAAAATTATGTGGGTGAAGACCCTTAAAGAGGCAAGTTAATGTAATTTTAAAAGTTAGCCAAATTTTTAATCCTAATTGGGCTTAGTGGTGTTTCAAGGATGTTTGATTTAATTATGTTTATTTTTCTAATCCTTGTTTAATCAATTTTTAGTTTAGCCTAAGTCACCACTAAGCCCTTAAGACCTAGGTGAGTGTCTTAATTAGTTTTGAAAAGGTTAAGCTTTAAGTGGTCATGATTCATGATTTGGATTCTATTTGAAAGTCAAAAATAGGGGTATTAAATTGATTAATTATTGGCTTCAAAAGTCATACCCCTAAGTCCAGGATCATTTAATTTTAATTAACTTCCAAATTTTTATTGATTTTGAAATTTATTAACTTATCTTTTTAATGAGGAAAC
>NEWO01000245.1:201456-221839 GCA_003013225.1 Phalaenopsis aphrodite | reverse complement strand
TTTCATAGTTTTAATGAAAGAAAACTACACCTCAAGCCATGTATTTACCTCCAATGATAAACTTAAGGCTTGAGGGTGACGCTCAATAAAATAAACTAAGAAATATATGACATCCATTTGGTCTGGGAAACGATAAGCCGACAAGTTCCCTTATTTAATATGGAAAATTAAATAGGTTTTATATTAAGCTGGGCTCTAGAAAGCTTCCAATAAAGGCAACCTGCTATAGTTAATTACATCTTAGATAACTGAAGTCACCTACGAAAAGTCTTGACAAAAATTATAGGATATTTTCTTCAAAGAGGTCAAAAGATTAGGATATTTCAACGAGATCGAACAAATGGGGTGTGGAAGGGGAATGGCTCAAATTTAGAACATATTATTTTTGGAATCCAAAGGAAGAAGAACTAGGGGATGTCATAGATCTTGAAGAGAATCTCAGTGACTTCCCAAGCTACCCTATGGTTTGTCTTCAGTTTAAAAGAGAAATATTTAAATGTTTCATCCTGCCAATTTTATTAATTAGGGCTTACATTCATGTGAGACGAGCAAACAAATAGCCTGGAAGATTTGAAGATTTAGGTCGTGATGAATGACAACCTCAGAGTCCTACAACGAGTTAGGACTTCTATTGTATAGTGGAACTATACAAAGGCCTAAAGACAAGTTGAGGATTTATGTTTCATAAGAAATAACCTTGATGTCCTATGGATTAGTTGATTACTTCTAATGAGAGAATGGTTTAACTGATGTAGGCGTGTTTTTATGTTGAAGATGCCCGTACTGCCAACAATGCTAGCTCCAAGCTTCTCATCATAACAAGTTTAAGTTTCCTAATGTGTCAGGTCATGATGTCAAATCAAATATTTTCTATTGTCATGGTTATTTCAATTTTATGAAGGATATTAAGGTTGATTAGAGTGACACCGGTCAGGATCCTATGGTTCCCTCATTTTGACATTACTATTTTCTTTCGAATTCACTTAGTCCAAATGAATTTACTAAACTCAAGTCAATGAGTTCCATACTTTCATTTAGACCGTATGAATTCTCGTTAGCAACCGTAGGTTACCTCCTCTGAGGAATTCCTGATCATCTGATAGAGACTATTTTAATTTAGTTGAAATTTTATTTTATTATGATTGTGATTAAATTTTGAGTTGTCTTTATAATTTGAATGTTTTTCGCACTGAATTTTATCTTGTTTGAATTTAGTTCTTATTTTGTGGCTATCATAGCAGTTTTGGTTTTGACAAGTAGGGTGACATTATCGTTTAACATACACATTCGAGATAAAAAGTAAAAAAAGGTAAATGCAATAATTTAAATGCATACCTGTCAGATCTTCTAGTTCCTCCACTTGAAAGGTTAGTTCTGACATTGTGTATGTAATTTTTCAAAGAATTTAAATTGCAAGAGTAGACAAATGTATTGTTGTCAAACCCCATAGTATGACTCTAGTGAGTCTCTGAAGATCTTAGTAGATGATTTTAGAACAAAATATGTGGAATTCAATTTGCCCATTAAAATATCCAAAAGATTTCAAAGTGTTCAGGGAATGACAATGAACTACTTTGAGAATCTCTTGAATCATTTTGAGTTCATCATTTGAACTTCATCATATTGTTCCATTAATCATCCAGGGTTAGAATGTGACTACCCCGTTGCCCAATGAAGCTTGACAATTAATTATCCTGAAGATAGGATACTTAATCAATTTAATACTTTACTTAAAAGTTATAAGGATGAATGCCCCTAAGGCAAACTTAAGTCATTAAAGATTTGGTGCCCATCACAAATGGGCTTGGAGTGTTTAACAATGCTAATTACCAATCTTAGTATCTTCTAAATCTAATCAATTCAGTTTAAACATCGAACCAAGGTCACTACAAAGCCCTTAACAATCATAACGGGGGACTCTGGTGGTGATTAAAATTTTGGTTTAAGTGATATTTATTCTTATTGAATAATCCCATCATCATCATCAATTTTAGGCTTAAGATAAGTAAATTATCATCTCCCTGACTTAAGCCTACCACTTGAGAATCGTTTGATCTTAGTTTACTTCAAAATCATGAGGATTAACGAAATTATGATTTTGTCGATATTGTGAAGAGGTGGAAAGTGAGTTTTTACCTTTTAATCCCATTTTATTTCAATCATCCAACATAGTTTTTAAGATCAAAACTACTCATTTTCCATTTGATTAATCATAAATTCTGATTAAGGCACTAAAGCCTAAAATTACTACCCTACCCTTGAGGCTCCCCTTCTTATAATTCTTCAAGCAAAACTCAAATGGGCTTGAAAATATTTGAGTATCCCATCCATGGAATAATTAAAATAGCAGATAGGAAAGTATGATTTTTCCAAATTTGATTTAATTTAAAATAGTTATTTTATCCCAAAAATAGGATTTTTCAATATCAATTTATTTAATTAATCAAAATGAAGTTTTAATTTATGGCAGAATTATTGTAGGCCTTCCTAGGTCAGAAGAGTACTTAGACAAAATTTTATGATTTTTATTTAATAATATTATGGTTACTATAATTATTTAAATGTCATTTTTAATGATTATTTAAATACAAAAATATTTTTTAATCTTCAAAAATCACTTCTAAATTTTTATTAACCTCTCATAAGTCCATGAAAACTTAGTGGAACAAATTTTATATTTTTATGATTTATATTTAATTTATTATAATTATTTTTGTGAGAAAATAAGCAAAAATAGATTTTAGGCCTTTAATTTTCTTTTTATTTAGAAATTTTAAAAAAAATATTTTAAGGGATCCCAAGTGATCAGGGAACAATTTCACACATTTTAAACTAATTTTTTGTATTTTTAAAAATTTTGATTATTTTAATTATTGTAATTCAAAATAAACTTTAAAAAGAAAATATTTTCACAAAAATAGCTTTTATTTTTATTAAATGCCCTTGATCACAAAGAACTCAGAAAACTATTTTTCATAATTTTTCTATGCTTATTTAATTTAATATAATTCATTTTGCTCAAAAATGTTATTTTTACATACAAAATCTACTTTAATGGAGAAATTAAATTAAATAAATTTGAAATTTTTACAATGAGTTGGAATGATTTTTATGAAAAAATATGGAATTGATTTTGTAAAATTTAAATTTATATTTAATTTAAATAAAATAATATAAGGTAAAGAAATTTAAGTAATAACAGAAGGATACAAAATTTTTCAAATCATCACAATATTTTCCCTAAGCTCTTCTGACCATATGAAACTTAGCAAAATTGATTCCAAAATATTTTGAGGGATATTTTAATTTATATGATTAAATAAAGCCAAAATGGCCACTTAGGCTTGAAAATTAGGATTAGAAGCATAGATGTGCTCTCTAACTTTGGAACCAACCCTAAATTTTCAAGTCATGGTGGTTAGTATTTAATCATTATGAATTAAAATACCTCACAGAGTATTTAATTAATTAAAAATCATATACTTAGCAAATAATTTTCCTTCTTAATCCACATTTTTCTACTATGTTCAGTGAGTAAGTGGGTATTTTTCATTTATTTTTATGATTTTTATAGAGAAAGATATAAATTTTTGGAGATCGGACATTAAAAATCATTCAGAAAATCTATATTTACTTACTTAAACATGCGACACCACCTCATCCTACGACAACTCCGAACTCACACACAAAATTCCACCATTTGACGTTTCCATCCACCTCAGCTACCACGAGGCCCACCTTTTTGCACCAAGGGTTGGACTGGCTTGATATACTCTGTTGATGAAATAAACATGCGATCGGACGACTTTCCGTTATTGTCCCCAATGACCTAACCCGAGAACTGTTCACACTAAAACCTTAAGCTCTTCTCTTGGACTCAACCAAATCATTTGGGGTTTGTTTCTAAACCTTCATCTACTCAAGACAAACATATCTATATGGCTTATCAAGCATGAAATCAAGACATTACACATAAAGAATAAAAGAAGCTTGAGCTAGCTTTGAATCTCAATATCTTTGTCTGAGAGGAGAGGCCTCAAGTTGATGGTTGTGGTAGCTTTAATTGGGTCCAAAAAATTTCCAGATGAGTGTCAAGCCTTGGTGAATTGTCTAGCTATATTTTTAACCAAGCTCAATTTCAGATGTTGGTCTATAACAATGTTAGGGGCTGTTTGAGAGGGGCTTTTGTGAAGGATTAACTTCACTCACTGTGGGGTTGGTGTGTACATAGTTAATTGGAGTTTGGTTCACTGTGGGGCTGTGGATAAAAGTGTCCTAATTCCAGCCTGATTTTGAGCACAAAAATTGAACTCTCACAGGGGGAAACATAGAGAGAACATGGTTAGCTTGAGCTGTGGAAACTTGGAGAGTCTTTGGAGAGATTTTGACAAAGTTTCCCCAAGGATTTTGGTTAGCTCCCCTTTGGCCATGGAGAAGGTGGTTTAAATAAAGTGGCTTCAGTGCTTTAATTTAGGTTCAATTAAGTGCTTATGTGGAGGGCTTCAAATTGTCAAATAACAATGAGAGCTAGACACATTGGATGGGTGAAATTGCGTTTGAGTTAAGGGATGGGGACTCTCCATTTTGGTGTTTTCCAGCCACTAGATCAGCCAATAGGGCCAGGGATGGTGGCTGGAGAGGTCAAGTGAGCCTGTGAGAGGATTAATTATGATTAACCACTAATGTTTTATCATGGTGATGGAGATATTTGGTCTTAGACCAAAAAATGGGATGAAATCCCTTAATTTAGGGAACTGTTGGTCCATAGCCCTCCTAGGCTGGTCACTACGACATACTTGGTGGTGTGGTATTATTAATTTGGACACTTGGGCATGGCTTAGTCAATTTTGATGCATTGGTTCAATTTGAGTCAAATTGGCTTGAAGTTGGATTTGGGTTTGGCTAGCCAAGATATTGAGCCCACTTTATTGATCAATTTGGTGTAGAAGATTCTCATAAAAAGTTTAGAAAAGATTTAGAGTGATTTTGAATTGATTTGGATGTTCAATTTGGAGGATTTTGTCATTTGGTCAAATTAGGGATGTTGGGTTAGACTTAGGCTAAGGTTGAGGTAGAGTTGGGTTAAGTCTAAATTGATGGATGAAAATGGTCTAGTGTAATATCTTGAAGAGTTCTCAATATCAATTAGGTGTCAATTTTGGGGTTTGGGCATTCAATTAGGTGACATTTAGAGATAACCAAATTGGGGCAAATTGGGGGTTTTGGTCCAAGTTAATTTTAGGTGAAATTGAGGCATGACCAAGGCCAATTGAAGGTTCAATTTCATGTGTGGAAATGTTTTAAAGAGTTTATGATGCACAAGTGAGGCAATTGTAAAAATTTGGCGGTCAATTGAATGGGATTTTGGTTTTGGGCCAAATTGGGGCTTTTTGATTTGGGTTGAAATTGGACTCAAATGTGGGTCAACTGGACTTAGATTTGGTTTTGATTGAGTTTGATCATGATGAATTTGAGTTGATAATTGAAGTTGGGGGAATTGGGATCAAATTGATGGACATTTGAGATGAATTTAGGGAAATTGGGTGTTTAAGAGCAATTTGGGGCTTTTAGTCAAAATTGGTCAAAATGAGCTGAAATGATATATTTAAATTTGTTTTGGAGACATTTGAAATGATTTTGGGGGTTTTAAGAAAGTTTTAGTCTGAATTTTGGGAATGTTTGGTGGTGTTGGGGGTTTTGGGAAAGTTTGGGTTCAATTGATGGACATTTGAGATGAATTTGGGGAAATTGGCTCTTTTAAAGTAATTTTGGGTTTTGGTCAAAATTAATCAAATTGAGCTCAATGGAAGAGATTAAATTGGTTTTGGACATATTTGAAATTATTTTGGGGGTTTCGGGAAAGTTTGAGCCATCAAGGGCATTTTGGTAATTTTGATAAATTTCGGGGTATTTTTGTAATTTTGGCAATTTTTTGTGGTTTTGGGCAATTCGGGTAGTTTGAAATCATCTGAAATAATTTTTGGAGAAATTTGGTTAGTTTGGGTGAAATTGAGAATTTTGGTCAAATTTGGGGTTTGAGGGTGTTTATGTAATTTGGGTAGATTTTGGGGGGTAATGGGCCAAGTTGGATATTTTGGTGAAATTGAGGTGCCAACCAACCTATATGAGCCATGGACCAATGGAACCCCAATTTGAGTCATCTATGTATTGGTTTTAGCTAAAAGCTAGCCTAGGGCTAGTGAGTCTAAGGGACTACCTACACGAGTTTCCCAAAAGATCAAGGGATCCAAGTTAACAAGTTTGAGTTAAGGTTTGTGAGTGGGTTGAAAGTGTGTGAAGTAGCTCCAGACCAACACCTAGGGTCAATCCTAAGGCCAAGCAAAGATTTTGGTGACTCCCCTGGAGCTCCCCCGTACTGGCCCCACCTACTAAGTGCTAGAGGATAGGACCACTATGTGGAACATCAATTTGAGCGAAGAAGAGTTTAGAGTTTGTAATGGTGAGAGTTCCTGTTCTAGTTCTTTAGAAGTAGTCAATAAGAAATTTCTATGGCTAGACCCTAGGCTACTAAAGAGAAAAACTAGACCTCGACTAAAAGAGAGGTCAACAAATGGACCCCCAATAGGTGTGGTGTGCCAGACAAGCACACATCACGTATTGGCGTTGACAAGCGAGATAAAAAAATTAATACAAACCTCTAAGTCAATAGACCTAGAAAAAAGTGTAGAATTGAGTGACAGTTGTTTCCACTAGGGAGTAATAGATACTCTCGCTAGGGAAAAGAAAGACTTTTTCAAGGACAATCCTCAAGCAAACCGGCAGTTCCAAAGAAGACTAGATTCAAATTGAATATATCAAAGAAGTTGTTGTTTTGTGATATTTGTGAATATATCAAACTAGGCATTGAGTTCTTTGCAATTGTTGTTTTGTGATGTTTGTGAGTAAATTTTGAGTTGTCTTATATTTCGAATGTTTTGGAGGTGAATTTTATCTTGGTTGATTTTAGTTTCGGTTTTGGTTTAATGACTACCCTAGCAGTTTTGGTTTTCATTCAGGGTGACATCGTTGTTTAACAAGAAAGTTTTGTAAGTATAAAAATATAGTGTGGAAAGTACAATAAAATACAGTACTATCAACTGTAAAAGCGTATCTGGCGAGACTTCTCGTTCCACCACCTGAAAGGTCAGTATTTGTAAGGCATGTACATAATATTGCAAGGAACTTAAATTGCATGAGTAGATGAAGTTTTAGTTACCAAACCCCAGGCTATAATTTATTTGAATCTTGAAAGATCTTAGTGGATTATTTTAGAACAAAATACTAAAAGTTCAATTTGTCCTTCAAAATATCTAAAAGATTTCAAAGTGCACGGGGTATGACCCTGAAACATTTTGAAGATCTCTTGAATTATTTTGAGTTCATTTATGAACTTATCATATTGTTGCACTAACCATCCAAGTTTAGAGTGTGGCTACCCCATTGCTCAATGAAACTTGACAATTTAATTATCCCAAGGATGTGATACTCAATTAGTCAATGGATATTTCATTTAAAAGTTAATTGAGTGGGTGCCCCTAAAGCAAGTCTAAGTTATTTAAGATTGTGGTGTCCAAAATTAAGGTCAAGAGTGTAGTGTTTAAAGATGTTAATCGCTAATGATGTTTTCTTCTAAATCCAATCAATTGAGTTTAGATATTGAGCCTATGTCACAAAAAAGCTTTTAACAATCAAGATAGGTGAAAAGGTGATTATAAAAATTTTAATTTAAATGTCATGTATTCTTATCAAATGGTCAAACAATCCTCAACTTTCTGCTTAAGAAAAGTCAATTTCCATCTTTTCAACTTAAGCCCGTTACTTAAGAATATTCTAATCTTAGTTGACTTCCAAGTCATGAAAGTTAGGAGGATTATGGTTTTGTTGATGTTGTGCAATGGTAGTGAGTGAGTTTCTACCTTTTAATCCCATTATATTTCAATCATCCAAACATATTAATTAAGATCAGAATTACCCATTTACCCTTTGGTTAGTCTTAAATTTTGATTAAAGCACATAAATCTAAACTTACCATTTTGCCCTTGGGGCACTTCATCTCATAACTCATTAAACACAACTCAAATGGCTTTGAGGACCTCTCAAAATTTTAATTTAATTTAGGTAATTATTTAAATTTAGAAGATAAGATTTTTAAAGGTTAATTTATTTAATTATCTAAAATAAAGTTTGTATTTATCAAAAAGTTATTAGAGCTCTCCTAAGGTCAGAGAAACACCTAGGCAAGATTTCATGATTTTTTTGAATTAATTTATTATAATTATTTCAATGGGAAAATAAGGAAAATTTGCTAAGCCTTTAAAATTTATTTTTTATCTTAGGAAAATTAGGAAAACTATTTTAATAAGTCCCAAGTGATGCCCAAGTGATTAGGGAGAGATTTGGCACATTTTGAATAACTTTAATATTTTTAAGTTTTTAAATTATTTTTAATTATTTTAAATCCAAAACGAAGCTAAAAAATCAAGTATTTTGCCAAGAATAACTTTTATTTTTCTTAAGTGCTTATGATGACAAGAAACTCAGAAAACCACTTTTAAAAATTTTCCCAAATGTATTTAATTTATTATATTTATTTTTGTAGAAAAATACAAGGTTTTTAGAAAATCAACTTTAGTGCTTCGACTTAGTCAAATAATTTTTAAATTTTTACAGTGGATAGACATGATTTTTAAAAACAATTTAAAAGTGATTTTGTCAAATTTATTATAAGTTTTTAATTTACATAAATTAATATAGGTTATGTGCATTTAATTAAATATAGGAATGTACAATATGATTCAAAACATCACTATTTTTCTTAGACTCCCCTGACCTTAGGAAATCTACTAAAATTATTCTCATAATTTTCTAAGTCATATTTTGATTTATATAATTAAAATAAGCCAAAAGGGTCTCTTTAAGCTGAAAATTTGGGATAGAATCACAGGAATGTCCATTGACCCTGGAAATATTAGAAGACAACACATTTTATGAGAAATAAACCCTCAAATTTTCAAGCCATGGTAAACAATGTTTAGTCATAGAGAATTGAAAGACCACAGAGGGTATTTAATTCATTAAAAATCAAGGAATAAGAAAATGATTTTTATTGTTAGTCCACATTATTCTCCTCTGTTCACTGAGCAAGAGGGTATTTTTCCATTATTTTTATGATTTTTCTAGAGAAAGATATGGATTTTTTAAGTTTAGTCATTTAAAATAATTTAGAAAATTCCTATTTTTTCTACTTATCCACACGACACCACCTCAACCTACTGTGGCTCCGAACTCACACGCAGCATGCTCTCGTGGGATGATGTTATCCACTTCAGTTGCCATGCGGCCCGCGGTTAACTCACCATCCGCTCGTCTAGATTGATTTGCTCTGTTGGTTGGATACACGCGCGATCAGACAGCTCTCCATTATCGTCCTGAAGTGACCTAACCCATAAGCCTTTCACACTAAATCCTTAAGATCTCAAGCTATTGTCAACCAAATTGCATGTGGTTTGTTTCAAAACCTTCATCTACTTAAGACAAACACATTTATACACTTAATGAAGAATGAATCAAGCCATTACCAATGGAGAATTAAAATAAGCTCGAATTAGGGTTGAGGTTTAATACCTTTGTCTGAAAGGGGAGGCCTCATAAAAATTGTTTTGGTAGCTTTGATTGGACCTAAAAAACCTCCGGATGAAGTCTTAAGCCTTGGTGAGTTGTCTAGGAATGAATTTGATCTAGCTCAATTCCAGGTGTTGGTCTAGAGCTCGGTTAGAGGATTTTTGAGAGGGGGGTTTGTGGGGAACCAACTCCTCTTGCTCTAAAGATGATGTGTGCACAATTCATTTTAGTTTGGTGGACTATGGAGAGATGTTCTGGTTTGACCTAAAATTTTAAGCTCAAAATTGGGCTTCCACGGTGGGGATCAATGGGGGAAAATGGTGGCAATGAGCTTAGGAGTCCTTGGAGAGTGTCTGAAAGCAATTCAACAGAGTTTCCCCATGGAATTTTTCCATGGAGGGGATGATTAGATAGAAGAGCTTAGGGGGAGCTCAGAGCTAAATGATGGGTGTAAAATTGTGCTTATGTGGAGGGCTGAGCAGCTCTAAAAATCCAATGGGATGAGCTGGCCTCTTGGGTTGAAATTAGGTTTGAATTTATGCTTGGGAGTCTCAATTTTCATTTTTTCTTGCCACTAGGCTGGCCGATAGGGCCAGGGGTGATGGACAGAAGGTCAAGTGAGCTAGGGGGATGCTTAATTATAATTTAATCCCAATAGTAAGTGATGATGGAAGAGATTTTTGGTTAAGGCCAAAAAAAGGGATAAGATCCATTAATTTAGGGAACCATTGACCCATAGCTTACTTGGGTGGTTTAATTAGGTTTAGCCTGGTCAATAAGTTGCGTTTGGTGGCTGTGGAGTCGTTAATTTGATGGCTTATAACTGGTTAAGTCAATTTTTTATGCATGGGTTCAACTTGGGTGCAAATGGCTAAAAGTTGGGTTTGGGTTAGGCTAGCCATGATTTTAATCACAATTAATTGATCAAAATTGTTTAGATGATTGTAATGAAGATTTTTGGTGAAGGATTGATGTGATTTCAAGATTAATTGAAAGCTCAATTTGAAGGATTTTGGGATTTTGGTCAATTTGGGCATGTTGGACTAGACTTGGGTCTAGGTTGGGCTAAAGTTAGACTAAGTACAAATGGATGGTTAGAAATGGTCCATAGGAATGTAAAGAAGAGTTTTTAACCTAAATTGGGTGTCAATTTTGGGGTTAGGGCTTTCAATTTGGTGGAACTTGAAGACATAGCCAATTTAGGGCAAATTTGGGGATTGTTGGACTTCTGTTAAAATTAAGTAAAATTTAGGCTTCACAAAGGCCAATTAAAAGTTTAATTTGGGGTTTAGGAGTGTTATGAAGAGTTTAGGATCCAAATTGGGGCAAATTGAGTAGGATATGGGGTGAGATTAAGTCATATGGTGAAAATTGGGGGTTTTGATTTAGATCAAAATTGAGCTCAAAGCGTGGGCCAATTAGGCTTGGATTTGGTTTAGATTGGTCATATGAAAGGTGAATTTGAGTTTGGAATTGTAATTGAGGGAAGTTGGGTCGAAATTGATGGACATTTGGGATGAATTTAAGGAAATTTGGCCTTTAAAGGCAATTTGGGGGTCTTGGTCAAAAAGATCAAAATGGCTAAATTGTGTCCAATTAGAGGATCCAAATTGGTTTTTGAGACAATTGGGATGATTTTTATGGGTTTGGAAAAGTTTGGGGTGCTAAGGGTATTGTTGTAATTTTGACAAATTTGGGGGTATTTTGGTAATTTTGGCAATTTTTTGTGGTTTTAGGCAATTTGGGTATTTTGAAACTGTTTGAATTGGTTTTTGAACAAATTTGGGTATTTTGGTTCAAATTGGAATTTTTGGCTAAATTTGGGATTTGGGGATGTTTAGGTAATTTGGGTAGGTTTGGGAATAAAAAAGTCAAACTGGAAACTTTGGTAAAATTTGGGTTTCAACCACCCTACATGGGATATGGACCAATGAAGTCCCCATTTGGGTCCTCTATGCACTGATCTTAGCTAAACCCTAGCCTAGGGCTGATGGGTCTCGGGGACCATCTATAAGAGTCTCCCAAAAGATCGAGGTATCAAAGTCAACAAATTAAGGTTTAGGGTTGTGAGTAGATATAGGTGATAGTGAGTGTAGTAATTTAACAAGCTCTTGACTAACACCCAGGGTCAACTCTAAGGTTAAATAGTTTTATGGGGACTCCTCTTGAGATCCTTCATACTGACCCCACTTACTAAGTGCTAGAGCTTAGGACCAATATGTGGAATTTCAAGTTGAGCATGAAGGAGTTTAAAATTTCTAAATGTGAGGGTTTCTTTTCTAGTTTTCTAAGAATAGTTAACAGGAATGTCCTATGGCTAGACCTTAAGCAACCAAAAAGGGAAAACTAAACCTTAACCAAAAGTGAGGTCAACAAGGTGCAAAAGTTTTTTTTTATTATTATTAATTTATTTAATTTTAGTGAAATGTTAAATCTAGGAAACATTGAAGAGAAACAAATGAAGTGAGCAATTTCAAAAATTTCATGTCGTTAAGATTAATCATATTACAAAATTTTGGACCCAACCACAAAAGCTTGGCCAAATAAGTAAACCCAGAGCAACCCAAATCTCAAAATCTCATTTTTAACAATGTCTCGTTACATAATATGTTTTCAAATATCATCCATTGATCGAAAACATAGGTCTTTCGCCTCAAAAATTAAGTAGGCTCCTCCTGAATAGACCCCTTTCTACAGAAAATGGTCCCTCTCAAGTTGGTTCAAACTTTCCACCTATCTTTTGGCGTGTAAGAACAAGAACGAGGTCACCAACTTTGAACGTCCTCAAACAGACCAATTATCATGAACTTGCACCATCCTTGCTTACTAGAGCTCCAAATTCTGTTGTGCTTCTAGTCGCTTTCCCTTGAGACACTCCAATTCCTCAAGCTTGAGTTTTGTACTTTCTTCTGTTGTGATTTGGTTGGCAATGGAGACTCAAAGTCTGAACCTCTAGAGGTAGTACAATCTTAGATCCATATATGAGCACGTAAAGTTTACGTTGAGTGGGAGTCCTAAACGTCATCCAATGGGCCCACAAATCTTCTAACAGTTTATTATACTATTGTCTTTTGTTTTCGTCCAATGTTTTCTTCAAAATATGTATCAGTGTTTTATTGAATGCCTTGGCCAGGCCATTTGCCCTAGGATAGTATATCGTAGAGTATTTCCAGTCTATCCCATGCCTTTTGATGAAGTTGTTGATTTTGGTTCTTTTGAAGGCTATCCCATTATCGGAAATTACTCTGCTTGGTACACCAAAACAGTAGACGATCTGACATTTGAAGAAGTGAAGGACGTGTTGTGCTATAACCTCTCATAAGAGCACTGCTTCTTGCCACTTGGAGAAGTAATCCGTAGCGGTAAGAATAAATTTGTGTCCCATAGAAGATGGAGGTTCTATCAGATCTATTATGTCCATGCCCCAACACTTAAATTGCTACGAGGAAGCTATCAAGTGTAGCACATTC
Source organism: Phalaenopsis aphrodite (assembly GCA_003013225.1). Taxonomy (NCBI): domain Eukaryota; kingdom Viridiplantae; phylum Streptophyta; class Magnoliopsida; order Asparagales; family Orchidaceae; genus Phalaenopsis; species Phalaenopsis aphrodite. The sequence goes on along the minus strand of NEWO01000245.1, from coordinate 208,748 downwards.
AGAGGTTGATGCAAGAACATCCCATGCACTTAGCACTAGTCACATTATCTGGCTATCTCTATGTAATCTGGCATCATTGCCGGCCATTAATATTCGAGCATATTGATCCTCATTTTCATCTTCAGTCCTGACTAGTGAGAACCACACAATTCGACATGTACTTCCTTCACGATATTCTATGCTTCTACTCTGCTTAGACGTCACAACCACATCTGATCAAATGATCTTCTATTGAGGACATCGCCTACTAAAGCATATGATTAAGCTCTTTTTTGATGTGGCATGCTTCAGACATGTCCTCTAGTAATTTTCCAGTCTACAAATATTCTATTAATGGCAACACAATCTTCATTCCTTCTTCTTCTTCTTTGAGCTTTTGTATATTATCGAGGTCAATCTAAGACAAAGTTTGTCTTCATTGTACTGTAATACCAATGGAATCCTCTGGTGGACAAGTCAACTCCTTAGTGAGTTTTGCTAGAGCATTGGCATGGGCATTATCTCCCCGAGGAATCTGGTAGAGAGTCACACGAGGAATCTATTCAAGCAGCTTCATTGCAAACTAATGATATTCCGCTAATCTTGGCTTCAAAATCTTATATTGGCCAACAACTTGTTGGATAACAAGTTGATAGTCACCATAGATGACGATATGCATTATCCATTGAGATCGCGAACTCCAAACCAGTGATTAATGCTTTAAATTCTGGTTTGTTGTTGGTGCACGACTGTGTCAGGGGATAGGAGAGTCTCAGCATGCCCTTATCTAGCGTGATGAAAATTAGACCGATCCCTGTTTTGCCTTGTATAATTGTCCCTGATCATTTGCCTTTTCTAGCTGACGAAGCTCCATCAAAGTATATTTCCCAATTTCTAGCAATGGATGGTTCTACTTGTAATATATGTTTTTCTGACAATTCATCATTGAGTGGGGACCCAGCTGGAAGTGGGTGTGTTGCGAGAAAATCTGATAAAACTTGTCGCTTGATAGTACAGAGGGGAACTAAAATTATATCAAATTGTATTAAATCTTACTAAACATCCAGAAAGTGTTGGTCTGTTCATAAAAAATTGTAACAGATTAACTTTTAAAATAAGTGTAATCTGAGAAAGCATGGAGTGTCTAAGCTTTTGGGCGGTGAAAATTAAAGCTAGACAATGCTTCTTAATGGGCGGATACTTTATCTTTGTCGGTATTAGACGTCGGCTCAAGTAATAAAGTGTGTTTTCCTTACCTTCATCATTGACTTTGGCTAACAGAGCTCCGAGAGAGTCGTCTAAGGCCACGGTATAAATTATCAATGGTTTTTTTGGTATAGGGGCTACCAAAATAGGAGGTGTCATTAAGTGTTGCTTAATGTCCTCAAAGGCCCGCCAACATTTCTCATCCCAAATGAATTTGGTATACTTTTTAATTAATGTTGAGAAGGGTTGACACCTACCTGAAAGATTAGAAATAAAGCATCTAAGATATGACAACTTCCCCTGGAAGGAACGTAGTTGTTGAAGGTTTTGGGAGGAGGCATTTCCAAGATAGCTTTAATATTATCTGAATTGATCTCGATTCCCCGATAACAAAAAATGAATCCTAGAAACTTCACAGAGGTGACGCCGAAGGCTCACTTTAAGGGATTCATCTTAATATTATATTATCGTAATTGTTCGAACACGATCCTCAAATCATACAAATGATCATTTTTTTATTTACTTTTGATGACCAAATCATCCACATAGCACTCCACTTGGTTGTGAATGAGGTCGTCAAAGGTCTTCATCATTTCTCGTTGATATTTCGCTCCAGCATTCCTTAACCCAAATGACATTATTGTGTAGCAGAAGATCCCGATCGACGTTCTAAATGATATAAACGCTACATCTTATGGAGCCATATTCAGTTGATTATATCCCAAAGATCCATCCATGAATGAGAAAATCTCATGGGTCAAAGCAAAGTCCACCATCATTTTTTGTATAAGCAATGGGTATTCATCTTTTGAACACACTTTATTTAGATCCTTGAAGTCTACACAAACATGGATCCGTCCATTTTTCTTCTTAACTGGCACAACGTTGGCTAACTATGTGGGGTATTACTCTTCTCTTACAGAGTTAGCATCTATTAACTTTTTATGCTCGACAATGACTTACTGCTCTATCTCGAGGCGCATCCTTCAGGGAGCCCGCTTCACTTAGCTTATATCTTTGTCTACCCAACCTTATGAAATACAACTCTGCTGACAGCCCTAACATTTCATCATAACTCCAAGTGAAGCAGTCGTTAAATTATGATAATAACTTTAACAACTTTATGACTCTTCCTTGCCAAGTAAAGAACTTATGAAGGTTGATCAGGGCTGCTCCTTAGTCCCGAGATTGATTTCATTCAATTCATCAACTGTTGATTTAATTTCTTCCTCAAATTTTGGTAGAGCGTCCTATATCAGTTGATCAGTTGAGTCATCCTCCACATTGAGGCAATCCTCTTCCAACTCACTAGTAACAACCATGCAAAATTCTGAATCATCAACTGGTCCTACTGTACCAAATTCGAGACCTTCTTTCAAATTGGGAGTTTGAATTTTAACATTCCATAATTTTTCAAAAAGTTATAATTTATCTTTTGGTATTTGTTTTGGCAACTATCCTTATTGAATCAACTTTTGTACACAAAGAGAAAAGTAACCAAAAGGTAATTCCATTAATTCATTAAAATCCTCTTCTAAATTTACATGATTTTTTAGATTAGAAGAAGTAGAAGCATGATAAAATTTGATCGGCTTTGAACCAGTGCTACAAACTTCCTTAATCTCTAAACTCTCGACCTTTTGAGGGCAAATCAGAGTAAGGCATGACGTTCACATAGTGGTTTATCCGATCATACATTATCTCATACTCACTTTTCTCCACATCATTCAAAGATATCTCATACTGTGGTTCTTCTATTTTATATTCATCATTTCCTCCTCGGAACTCTCTTCATCATCAATATTAATGGTCAGCTTAGTCTGTTCAACAATTGTATTGGCTCTTCCTCGTCCACATCCCCAACCTTGATCTCGGGTATATGGACTAAAAAGAGCCTCTACCACCTCATTGTGAAGAGATGATAGTAGATTATCAAAGCAGAGTTGAATGGCCTCTTCTTTGTGATTCCTCTAAATCCTTAACTTCATTTTCCATAATTTCATGATAGAAGAGAGTTCTTTTTAGAGGCGTGTAGTAAGCGATGTCTTCATGAACTAAAAATGGTTGCAAATCTCATTTGATGCAATGCTATTGTCCTTCCTTGTAATACTTAATGCATTGGTGTAGAGACGACGAAACCATGTTGTGTTCATGAATCCATGGTCAACCCAGTAGAGCATTAAAATAGGTCTTGGCGTCAATGATATGGAAATTGGCGGTTGTTACTAATTCTCCAACTTTTATAAGTAATGTAATGGAACGAATGGCTCTCTCCTCTTTTGTTTGAATCCTCTTAGCATCATATTATCGGTCATAAGCTCCTAAGCCTCAATGTCCAAATAGGTTAATGTCCGTAGACTCATCAAGTTGAGTGATGCTCCAAGATCTAATAAAACTCTAGACAATAAGAATCTATCGATGTTAATGGAGATATAGAGTGGTCAGTTTTGGTCAGTTGTACCAAGATGCAAATCTTCATTAGTAAAGGTTACCTCAGGCTGTTCCTTTAATGAGCAAACATCATCTGAGGAAGTGCTGGCCAACTAGGCTAAGCAAATCTCTTGGTCACGCAAAGTTGTAACCAGAGGCTCCCTCATCTCGTTTAACACGATTAGAGTGTCATAGATGCTTAGTTTGTTCGGTAACTTCCTAAGATGAGCTAGCACATTATAATCCACTTTATATAACTGTCTAACCTTTACTTGGTTATGTGTTTCTTCCTTTGACGGGGGTGGATGTAACTCTTCTCGAGTTACTATTTGCTTTTCTTTATCTGCCGGAGCTATTCTCGGGGGTAATACCTTCCCGCTCCTTAAGTTCACTTCTGTATTTTCTTCTTCTTGAGATACTATAGGAAAAAATTGTGGTGTTTATTCTTCTTTGAAAAGATCCAAGTTGATAGCAAGTGGTGCACCATGAAACTTGAGGATTGGTTCCTCATTCCTGGTGCTATCACGATCACCATTGTTAATGTCTTCTTGAATCTGGATAACGGGTTCATCTAACTTAAGTGCGATTTAAGGATCGATTTGGGAATCAAGAACGAAGTTAGATTAAGCAAAATCAGTTACATCATCACTAGAAATAGTTAAAACATAGCCAAAATCATAATCATTATATTCATAAGACACCGGAGGGGCAAAAAGATAATCATAAATGGTCAGAGGTTCGAGGAACTTCTTCCCAGAATCTGAGACAACCAATCTAACAGAGGTAGCCCCTATCCTACCTCTAGTTCTATCAATCTTCGTGATGACATTCTTCTTCTCCTTTAATGGTGGCAGATCTTCTAGCAAAATTTATACCTCTGACTTGGCAGGCTGGATACTCTGAATGATGGCTTGTTGTGATACTTTCATAATTTTATTCATTATTTTCTTGGACGATTTGCTCCAAACTGTACTCCATCTATCTTTCTGGGAATAGGGATCTATCGGGGTAATTGGCTCAGCGAAAATCATATTTACAGAACCTCTTTCAGGTTCTTTTAAATATTCCTTAAGTATTGTTATAATACCCTCCTTTAGATTTCTCTCGAGATTATCCTTGATAACAAAAAATTCCTCTATAGTAAGTCCAAGCATCCTATGGAATGGGTAATAATTGGGCCGATCTTTCTTATCAACTTCCTTAGGCTTCCTTGCATCTGGCAAGCTGAACTCAAAACTCTTCATTAAAGTTCTGAACATTTTGGGTAAAACTTCATCTTTGAAGGAGTATACTACCTTCCTTCATTCTGAAATGGTCATATCGTTCTTATTCTTTTTTCGGTATGGTCGTCCTTGATGCGACTACTGGCTAGACAAGCTATACTATTGTCTCTGTTGAGCATGTTGTGATGGGAACCTCGACGAGAATGCTATGCCTATATTTTCATTTACTGCTTTTCTTTATCGACTATTGCTACTATGCCGAACTTCTTCTTGAATATTCTAGTTTCTCTAGTCTTTCTCATTTCACTTGGGAATCCATATGTTTAACTTCCTCTTGTAGATTACTAGTTTTGCTGAGTAGCTTCTCGAAGGATTTAATGGTGAGTCCCTTGAGCATGAAAGCTACCGGTCCATGAATGTTTTTGAGTAAGATCTCAATTGCATGATGTTCCTATAATTGTTCTTCACATTTCATGTTAAGATTTATCCAAATCAAGATGTAATATACTAAGGTCTTGTTAGGCTTTTGCTTCTCCATCATGAGGTCTCCAATAGACACATGATGTTGCACTCCAGCAAATCTCTTCACGAATAACTATTCTTATTTCGTAAATGTCTTAAATGATCCGTTGGGTAATTCAACGTACCAATCAAATGCGATTCCCGACAAGCTTCTAACAAATTGGTGGAAATGCAAAGCTTCTTTTCCTTCTGTGCTACCACATGTGACTCGTAAATGTGCTATAAGCTGTCTGGGAATTCTAGTCCTGTCAAATATCTTAAAGTTTGGTGACACAAAACCCTTATGCTAGGATACGACATCGAACTCCTCCCTATAAGGTCTACCCTTTAAAATCAACGCACCACCCTTAGATTGGGCTAAGGCCTCCTGAACTTGTTTGACCATTAGTTTGAATTAATTTTCTAGTGTAGCACTTGATGTAGAATCCTTTTTCTGTTGATCATTACTGTTTACTGAGGAAATTTCCCTCTTTTCATCTGTGATATGTATAATCTTTAGCTGATTAACTTCTAAAGAAGCTAACTATTGAGGTTGAGACAGTCCATGAACTGTAGCCATGGCTGCAATGGCAGTGGCCATATCTTCCATTCTTTTCTCCATTTGGTTGATTTACTAATCTAGGGTGTTCTCTTTGACAAGAGGTTGAGCGTCGTGAACAAATGCAGCGGCTCTAATTTCAATGACATGAATGTCCATGAATTCTTCCTCGAGGTAATCGTTAAATTCAAAATCTTCATCATCCTCATCATCAACGGAAACTCCAAGTTCTTGGGATAACTCTGAAATCTCGATCCTGAGCTTCTAAACCTTTTCTTTAATCACTAATTCTTATACCATCTTAAGATCTGGAGGACTCTACTGAACATACTCTACTTGCTCATTTTTCTCATTGGCAATTGCTACGGCAATGTCAGTTCTATGATCCTACCCTACGAGCTCACTATACCGTATCAGTACGACAACCTTGGGTACACATACATTTTTCTTTGGCAAAGATGTCTTGAGATGGGATGTCTCAAGATTGGCACGTCAAAGAGATGTATGCTCCCCATGGAGTAGACCAAATACAATACCAGGTAACTTCTTCACCTTTTCATTTGAAACTTCATGACGGGTGAGTGGCATAATTCTCAGACCGAAATGTGCCTTAATTAAGCAATGGCCAACAGGTCTCAGAGCAGCAATAGTATTAGAATTGATGGCGGTAATGTTAATATTATTCTGACTTCCCAAATAGAATCTGACTGGAATGTGAGCAGGTAAAGTTTTAGTTGGTGTCTGAGATTTTCTGACATATCTGACGTCCCTTAGAATCTCTTTCTTTATGCAAGGGGATACTGCACTTTCTACTTGTTCAAGTAATTGACAGACTGAACAACCTTCTTTAGCAGTCAATCTCTGGAAGATAGTATTAACTCGGTTGATAGGAGTGGGATTATTCCTCTCCCCACCATGTACATGAGGTGATGGTAATGTTGCGTAACTTTCTGGATAATCTCATACCAATCAGTGTTGATTAAAGGATGGAACCTACACCCTCACAAAAGCAGATAGGTCTCCAGTAACTTTGGTTCCTCATGATGAGGAACTTCATCAACAAACAATTCCTAAAAAATCTATACTTTAGTATCCTTTCAAATCTTTTGGCTACAGTTCCTTCTTTAAGTTCGGGTTAATGGCGCAGTCCTTAAACTCAATCCAATCTCAAAATTAAAAGGCGGGACGACAAATTCTTTAGTCGGGTTTTCGGCGATAACAACCTCTTTTCCCTTAACAGAAATGGGGACAACAGGCTTAGCAGGTGTCATGGGGACAGTGGTCTTTTCCTTTTTATAAGAAAGGAAATCTTATGGATAGTTTAGGCTAAACTCAACAGATGAAACCTGAACTTCTGGAGCGGCAAATTTGATTATGAAAAATGTGGCTTTTCC
>NEWO01000245.1:180140-191067 GCA_003013225.1 Phalaenopsis aphrodite | reverse complement strand
CATCTAAGAAAACAAAATATTTGTGCCCAGCAAGTCTATCTACTATTTGATCTAAAAAGGGTAAAGGGAAGTGATCATTTCGGGTGGCAGTGTTTAATTTTCTATAATTAATGCAAATATGCCACCGAGTAAGTTTTCTGATAGGTATTAATTCATTATTTTCTTTTCTTTCAGCAGTCTCTCCTTTCTTACGAACACAATGAATTGAACTTACCCACGCACTAACTGAAATAGGATATATAATTGCAGTGTCTAACCATTTCAAAATTTCCTTCTTAACTACTTCTTTCATCATTGGATTTAATTTCCTTTGTGGATCAACTCTTGGTTTATATTGTTCATCTAATATAATTCTGTGCATACAGATCGAAGAACTGATTCCCTTAATATCAGCTAAGGTCTAAACAAAAGCTTTCTTATACCTTTTGAACGTATCTAACAGTCTTTGCTATTGCAAATCATTTAATTCTGAAGATATAATAACAGGTAATGTAGAAGAGTCTCCAAAAACACATGCTTCAAGTGGTTAGGCAATATTTTCAACTCAATTTCAGGTGGTTTTATAATTGATGGAATTAGATTCTTATTAGCATTTTCTGTAATATCCAGCATCTCAAATCTTTCCTGAACATAACATAATTCTTCATTTTCTAATTCGTCAAAAATAACTTCATCATTCTCTTCAAATTGTTCTTACTCTTCAAAATGTTCTTTAAAATGTTCCTTCACAATAGATTTTTACTAATTTCCATGCGAAAACATTCATTATTTCTTTCAACAGCAGAGTATTTCATAGATTTCGCAATATTAAAAGTCCCTTCCTGATCGGTAACTCTCATAGTTAATTCTCCTTTTTAAACATCTACCATAGCTTCTCCAGTAGCTAAAAATGGTCTCCCTAAAATGATAGGTATTTCCTTATCTTCCTCCATATCTAAAATAATGAAATCCATAGGAAAGATAAATTTATCAACTTTTACTAACACATCTTCTATAAATCCCTTAGGATATGTAACTGAACGATCCACTAATTGAAGAGTTATAGAAGTAGGTGAGACTTCTCCTAATCCTAATCTTTTGAAAATTGATAGAGGCATAAGATTAATGCTGGCTCCCAAATCACATAAAGCTCTTCCATAAATTTTTTTACCGATAGCATACGGTATAGTGAAATTGCCATAATCTTTTAACTTTTTTTGGAAGCTTTTTCTGAATAAATGCACTACACTCTTTGCTAAGTGCAATAGTTTTGTTATCAGTGAACTTCCTTTTCTTGTTCAGAATATCTTTCATAAATTTCACATAATTGGGCATTTGTTCTACAGCTTCTATAAAGGGAATATTTATCGTTAACTTCTTAAGATTCTTAAAATTTGGAAAATTGTTTATTATGTTTGTGTTGCTTCATTCTTTAATGAAATGATGGTGGAGGTTTCTCCACAGTAATTTTCATTGGTGTAAATGGATATTCTAAATATGGGTATTCATGATCCTTTTCTTTTTCGATATCTACTTTCTCTTTTTTAGATTTCGTTTCTTTTTGTACTCTTGTCTCTAATTCTTTTCCACTTTGTAATTGTGTCACTTTTATCTGTTCTTTTCCTTGATCTTTAGGATTTGGTTCCACAGTACTAGGAAAAGTTCCTAATGTTTGGTTACTAAGCGCAGTAGCGATATGCCCTAATTGATTTTCAATATTCTTAATAGCAGTTCCTTGATTTTGTAATTGATTTCCTTACATTTGTAGTTGATTTCCTTGATTCTGCAATTGTTGACCCATATTTAATATCAACTCTTCCATAGACAACTTCTTCTCCTTAATTTGAGTGTTATTGTTAAATCCTAGAGGATAAGAAGGTCTATAATTAACATTTTCATGGTTGGATGAATTTCCTAATGGGTTCACTGGGTTGTTTTCCCATTGTGGATTTGTAGAAGAATTGTTATTCCAATTAAAATTTGGATGATTCTTCCAACCTGGGTTAAAATAGTTTGAATAAGGGTTTTTAGGGGTCTATTAATAACATTTAAAGTCTCATATGAAGGTTGAACATCCACAATTTGCCCAGATGAATTCTCTTCCGTCGTAGGAGGTGTTGGAGAATAATTCAATCCATAATGATCTACTTTCTTTGATATTGCAGCAATCTACGAAGCTAACATAGATATTGCATCAGAATCATGGATACTGACTACTCTTTTAGGATTAACCCTTTTAGAGGGCCATTGAAAATTATTGGTAGCCATCTCTTCTTTTAATGAATAAGCCTCATCAAAAGGTTTTGACATTAAAGAACCACCAGCCACAACATCTATAATCGATCTAAGTGATCCCACCAATCCACTATAAAAGTTTGAATTATCAACCAATCTGGTAACGAATGATGAGGGCATTTTCTAAGAACATCTTAAAATCTCTCCCAAGCTTCATATATTGACTCTCCATCAATTTGACAGAACGTTGTTATGTCATTTCTAAGTTTAGCAGTTTTGGATGGAGGGAAATATTTGGATAAAAATTTCTGTGAAAGTTCTCCCCAAGTTCTAATAGATCCTGGTGCTAACGAATTTAACCACATCTTAGCCTCATCCCTCAGTGAAAAATGAAAAATTCTAAGTCTAACATCATCATTTGAAACTCTAAAATATTTAAAAGTGGCACATAGTTCTAAAAAATTAGCGAGGTGTAAGTTAGGATCTTCAGTTGGTGTACCTCCGAATTGATTGTTTTGCACCATTTGGATAATAACAGGTTTAAGCTCCAATGAATTAGCAGCTACATCAGAATTTTAGATAGAAAAGTGAATTTCATCTGCTGTATGATTTGCATAATCTCGTAGGCGTCTAGGTTGGTGTTCATTTTCTATTTCTTGATTGTTCATGTTGTTTTCCATTGTATCAGAATTTCTAGGTTCTCTTCTCAATCTTCTAATTTTTCTAACAATGCTTTCTAATTCCGAATCGCAGGGTATAAGATTTTTCAGGTCTAAATTTACGCATACAATTTGAAATCTGTACACAGTAAAATAGTTAACTAAATTTGAAAATAAGTTGCAATTCAAATAAAATTTTTTTTATTAATCCTAATTTGTCCGTAATCTAATTGTAATTCTTGTTTACTCCCCAACAACGGCGCGAAAAACTTGACCGTGACTTTATACATGCTTAAAAATATAAATATTTTATGCTGCTGCTAAAAGATTTAATTCCTCAGCAACTGTACCAAAACTTAATAACAGTTATATATTCGATAAAGATGGATGTATAAAATATTCAATAATTATAAAGTCATACTTATCAACGTAAGTATACGTATCGCTCAAGTAATATAAAGCTCTAATGGAGTCCTAGATATCGATCCCACAGGGAGTAATATTAGTACTATGAATTAAGATTTTAGAAAGCAATACTTTAATCGCAAAAATGGAATTCAATTTGCTTATCTGTCACTAATATACAATTAAAATAAATATGTAATTTGTAATAAGTCTTAAATAACTAATTATACTAATGAGGTTTTTAATGTGATATTCAATATATAAGAAAGCATCCTTCTCCTTATTAAGAAATTATAGTGAATATATAAACTGAATCAGTTCAAATTGTATTGTGCCAAATAGGAGCATACCTATTCTTTACCCTTTGGTCCAGGAATAAAGAACATTGACTAATCCTATGCTTATTTACTGAATCTGTAGCTAGGCTGGGAGGATACCAGTTCTCACTTCAGAGCTCCCATGTTCCCGTCGCCTGAGGGCTAACATCTACACTTCAGTATCCAAACAATAGGATTGAATTGGGAATTTTAGTCTGTCACTCTAAAATATCCAATTCTTCTCTCGATAATTTTATTTCCCTATCTATTTGCACCCAACATCCAAAGGATTTCAACTCTCTGAATCTTTGATGCAATCTTCACTTTAGTTGTAAAACTCAACATATTTTAACAAATAAATTGGCGAGATTGAAAGTAAATTAAAATCGAAGTGAAAAGATCATCACAATTTCTTAAACATTTTCATAGCTTCACTAACTCAAATCACCATTTCACAAATCTCAAGACAAGGAGAAAGACAGAGAACACTACTCCGATCTCATTGGGAGAACACAAAAAAACTTAGAATTCATGTATAAAATCAAAATCATACAAACTATAATAATAAATAAACTTATCTTTACAGCACACAGAATTCCTCTTCGAAGCAGCAAGGAGGAAGAAATCTCTTACTTTCCCTCCACTCTTGCAATCTCTCGAAGAATTCCTCACAATTTAGACTCTCTATCAAACACTAATGGAACCTTTCTAACCTCCAGGACCTCTAGGCTCTCTCCAATTTTTTACCAAAATCTTCTTATAAAGTTGTGGATGAGCTTTCCCAAGAGTTGCCTAAGCACCCCTCCGAAATTCGTCCTCATCAAAAGCTTGGTTGGACATAACAGCCGATCTCGCCGTCAGTGGTCTCGAGAGCACCGTCGACGAGCCTTTTAAGCGAATTAGTTTTTTAGTCTCGGGAAAATCTCTCCATCGACACAGTTGGGCTCGTCGTCGACGCCCTAGTTCAAATCTTCACATTTTGGTCCTTTTCGCTCCAACTTCGCTCCTTTTTGCATCTTTTTTCTACAATGACCTTAATTCATCATTCCTACAACAAAAAATCAAAAATACCTTTCTTCAAAGTGTAATATCATCAAAAATAATATAAAATAGGTATGAAAATCTCAACATATTTTCCTTTGGTCATAGTCCAACTTTGAAAAAATAATTAGTAAATTAGACTGTTGACCTCACTTTTAGTTGAGGTTTAGTTTTTCCTCTTTAATAGCCTAATGTCTAGCCATAGGACTCTCTTATTAACTAGTCTTAGAAAACTAGACATGGAACCCTCACCATTAGAAATTGTACACTCTTTTCTACTCAACTTCGAGTTCCACATATTGGTCCTAACCTCTAGCACTTAGTAGGTGGAGTCACTATGGGGGAAACTTAAGATGAGTCACCCTTAGGACTGTTGGACCTTAGGGTTGACCCTGGGTGTTGTTCTAGGCCTAAGGTACTCACGTTCAATCACTTGCACTCGCAATCACTCACTGCCCTAAACCTAGAACTTCTAGGCTTTGGTCCCTCGATACTTTTGGGAGACCACTGTAGGTGGTTCCCTAAACCCATTAGCCCTTGTCTAGGGCTTGGCTAAGACCACTACATAGAGGACCCAAAATAGTTTTGCCATTTGTCCATGGCTTATTGATGGTGGTTGGTACCTCAACTCTACCAAGACACCCAACCTAGCCTTTTGCCCCTAAATTCTCCCAAATTACCTAGATACTTTTGGGACCCCAAATTTGGACAAAATTTCCAAATCTAACCAAAATACCCAACTTGGTTGCAAAAATATTTCAAACACCTTGAAAACACCTAAACTACCCAAAATCCCCAAATTGGCCAAATTACCAAAATACCCCTCCTTACCCCAAAATTCTGAAAATTCCAAAAAATCCTAAAAAGTCCTAAAACCTCCCAAATATTTCTAATTTCATTTTTCTCAACTATCATATGACCCAATTTGGCCAATTTGACCATCTTGGATCAAAACACCCAAATTGTCCTTTAAAGGCCCATATTTTCCCTAAATTACCTCAAATGTCTAGCCAATTGGTCTCAATTTACCCCAATTTCAATTTTAAACTCAAATTCACCTTCATTATGACAAAGGAAAAACCAAATCCAAGCTTTATTGACCCATGCTTTGAGCCCAATTTTTATTTAGATCCGAACCCAATTTTGGCTCTATGGCTTGGTTCCACCAAATTGAACACATAGCTTACTCAATTGTCCACAATTTGTGTTGAAAAATCTTCATAACATCCCCATACATCAAAATTGACTTTCATTTGGCCCTGTTGAAACTTCAATTTCATTTGATTTCAACCTAAGTCAAAAAGCCCCAAATTTGCCCAAATTGGCCATGTCTCAAAATCCCACCAAATTAATGGTTTTAACCCCAAAATTTCCACTACATCCCTTTATGAAAAATCTTCAAAACACCTCCCTTGATCATTTGAACAATTTAATTTGGACTTAGTCCAATTCTAGCCCAACCTAGACCCATGTCTAACCCAACATGCCCAAAATTGACCAAATTTCAAAAATCCCCAAAATTGACCTACCAATTGAACTCAAAATCACTTCAACCCTTCACCAAAAATCTTCATAACAATCATCTACACAATTTTGATCAATCAATTGGGTCAATTGACATGGCTAGCCTAGCCCAAACCCAAACTTTGATCACTTGAACCCACACTGAACCTATGCATAAAGATGGCCTAACTACCCCAAAGACATCAAAATAACTCCACCTCAGCCATTGGTTAGACCCTAAGACTGAGACAAAACCCATCTAACCACCTAAAGTAAGGCATGGACCAAAGGTTGCATAAATTAAGGGATTTTATTTCCAAAAATGAATATGCTTAAGATACCCTTTCCAAAACTAAACCTCATTGCATTAAGTTACTTTGACAGATTCCCCTGGATGCCCTGAGCACCTAGACACCTTCCCCTGCCATGGCCGACTGGCCTAGTCCTTAGAGGAGCTCAAAACTGAGAGCCACCCCATCAGAACTTCACCCAAATCAAACCTAAAGGCTAGCTCAACCAAATCAAATTGTAGAGCTCTCTGCCCTTCACCTAAGCACCACAATGCGCCCAAATATTTGCCTTGAGAGCCACCCCATGGCCATGTTTATAATAAAACACCTCCACGACTATGGGAGGTGTGCTAACAATTTCTTAGAGAGAGCCCCCCCAAAGCTTCTCACAGAGCTTCTCTAAGATCCCCTCAGTGCAATCTAACCCTCTTCCCCACTAAATTCCACTTTGGAAGCTTAATTTTGAGCTCAAACCTCAGCCAAAAACTAGGATAGAGCTCATTAAACTTCCACAGTCCACCAAACATCAATTACTTGTGCCCACACCTTCACAACCGACTAAAAAGCCAAAGCCCCACAAAACCCCTCTCTGAAATAACCTCTACAATTGATCTAGACCAGCACCCAAATCCGGCCGTGATCGAAATCATATCTAGGCCTCACAACAAGACCAGAGACTCAATCCCTAGCCTTTTTGGATTACAACGAAAGTGTCAAGACCCTCTGATCAAAGCTTCACTTCTCAGAGTAAAGGTATAAAACTTCTCTTCCTGTCGAGCTCATTTTGATTCTCCATTTAATTAGGCTTAATTTAATTGCATGATGACCGTGTGGATGTGTTCCTCTCACTTAGACGAGTCCATAAGATGAAACCCAAAGTGATTTGATTGAATCTAGGTCAAGATCTTAAGGTTTTAGTGTGGACGATCATGGGATCACTCTATACGGGACGATGCAGGGAGCCTTTTGATAAAGCATGTATCGAATGGACGAAGGATATCAAGTCGGACAGTGCTTCAAAACATAAACCGCGAGCCAAGTCAGCGCTGAGGTGGACAACAACGTTAAATGGGAGCGTGCCGAGTGGAGTTCTGAGCTGCCTAGGACCTACATGGCGTCACGCTGTTTAAATAGATAAATAAGGATTTCTCTTATTTATTTAAAAACCCTTAACTTAAAAAAATTCATATATTGGTGTAGAAAAAAAAAATAAATGAAAAATACTCTCTTTCTAAGTGAACAGATGAGAATATTGTAGAAATAATTTTAAGTCCATGAGATGCATATTTTATTTTTAATCAATTAAACATTGATTTGAAACTTTTGATTCTCCATGCATATAAGCATTTCATTACAACTTGAAATTATAGCATGTTGTTGCCTCTGTCTATGGAACATTCCTTAATTTTTCTAAAGTCGGAGGAGGTCCCTAGACAGAGAATCACATTTTTCAAATTTATGTGCATTATTTGCTTAAAATAATCATGGAAATTAACATGTTTCTTAAAAAAATCCAAGAAAATTTTTGAAATCTTTACTAAGACCAGAGAGCCCTTGGAAAAATTTCTCATTAGCCAAATCATTCAAAATACATCTAATCTTTACAAACCCTAAATTACTAAGATAATTAATTTAGAAAAATATAAACAACAAAATGACTTGATTTTTGATCTCCACTATTTTATAGGATCTAGAAAACTCACCATAAAAATTTCAAGGCATTTTACCTTCATTTGATAACTTAAATTGATTTTTCAAGTTAAATAACATTTATCGCACAAAAATGATTTTTAAAAATCAAAATATAACATGAAGAATTAAAAAACTTGGGTTTTTTGAGTTCTCTGAGATCAAGGTTATTTTCAAAAAATAAAATGGTATGCAAAATAAAAAGTTGATTTTTAGCCTATTTTAAATTTTTAAATAATTAAAAATTCATAAAAATCATAAAAATAATAAAATTCATGGAAATATTCTAAATTATTTCTTAAGCACTTAGTAACAATTGAAATATTTTTCCTGGTTTTCTAAATAAAGATATTGAATTTTAAAGCTTAAAAATGATTTTTAAAGGAAAAAAAAGAGTTTTCACTAAAAATAATTCCAATAAATCAAATAATTAGTTGTTACTTTTCAAAAGGGATACAGGCAGTTGTTAGCTTAGCAGCTCAAATAATTATACCAGAGGATCCATCATTTGCTACCACTCCAGAACAAATTACCAACGATCCTCGATATATGCCATATTTCAAGATAACTATCAGTGTTTTTATTTTGTTACATGTTGTACTTTAATAATATTATTACTCTCTAATGGACAACTAAACAGAACTGTATTAGTGTAATTGACGGTACACACGTTGATGCCCGAATACCCAACCACGAGAAGGTAGCATACATCGGTCGTAGTGGTTCAACAACGCAAAATGTCATGGTCGTATGCGACTTCAACATGTGTTTTACTTTTGTGGTTGCGGGCTGGAAAGGGAGTGCACATGACAATCGAATTTTCTCCTTCGCCATGAGGAATAGATTACAATGTTTCCCTCACCCCCCATCAAGTTAGTTTTGTTTAGTAATTTGAATATGTTGTGTAATTTTTTATTAACATTGTTTCTCCTACCGGGAAAATATTATTTGGTTAATGTAGGATATCCTATGCAAAGGGGATACCTGAAGCCCTACTCTGACATGAGATATCATCTTTCTGATGTTGAGCAAGCTAGTGTACAGTTCGTGGCAGAAAAGAAATGTTTAATAAACACCACTCATCTTTACGCGGGGTAATTGAAAGAACATTTAGAGTTTGGAAGAAGAAGTGGGTCATCTTACGTGATATGTCATCGTATCCTTTTTAAAAGCAGGTGTACATTGTGCTTGCAACAGTGGCACTACATAACTTCATCCAAAGACATTCCTCGCAATCAGATACAGACTTCAGTATGGATGACAATGATGAACTCAATATTTTCGAGCAACTAATAGGACTTGTGGGGGGCATTCATTACCTGAGGAGGATATAGAATCTAATGATTTTGGAGATCAAGATGCTGAAAGTTTGGCTGATATGATTGCTTTAAGGGAGTCTATCACAGATGCTATTTGTGGCTGTTGATCTACCAAGTTTTCTTTTAATAAGATTATAGGTTTATATTCATACGCCATTAATTTCGTTTTTTTTAAAATACCTTAAACTGACATTTCATTCTTTTGTTATTTTCACAGTTATACCAACATGACCTCTAGAATATCAGGTACAGAAAGAGGGATTTTGTGTTATTGTAGACTACCGTCTCCGTTGCTAATGTCACGTAAGGAGCATAGCTTTGGGAGGCAGTTCTTTGGTTATGTCAGGGGTGTTTCAGCTCGTTGTGGTTTCTTCCGATGGGCTGATAGTCCCTCATATTACACTGACAGTAGTCATGCCAGCAGTCATGTGAATCCAATGTTTTCTCCGGCTGACAGTGCAGATGAGGATTGGCATAGCCAGAGCCTTAAGTTGAATATTTTCATATTTCTCCTTGTTGTCGTACTTGTATTTGTACCTTTTTTTGTTCTCCTGGAACTCATTAGGGTGTGAAAACTGTATGGTATCTCTTAGAGCTGATTTGTGATTATCGTATGTTTCTGCACCATGTTTCTTTTCTATCAATAAGTTATTCTGAAAAAGCTGCTCCAAACAGTTTTATTAGCCAGGGGCAGGAATGTCATTTAACCACCAATAGTCTAGTCCGAATAAGCTGCCCCAAACAGCAAGCTAGATTATTCTGATAATCTGTAAATTATCATATTATCAGAATAAAATGCTTATCAGCAGATTATAAATAATCCATAGCTGCGCCAAATAGATCCTTAGTCTTAAAGTTGGTTGGCATAGCTGGAAATGTAAACAAGGGGAGTTTATCCCCTTCATTGTGGCTTGGTTCTTGTGGATGTGTAGGAACAACAACAAACATGAAGATAAGATTACTCAACACTCCAAGGTGACTAGAAATTGTGTTTGGTATTTAAACAAGCTGATTCAGCTTAAGAACTTCCCAAGCAAAAGTCTATCTCAGACCAGTGCAATCAATAGTCGCAACTGAATTGAGACTATCACCTGGCAACCTCCTGATTTTCAAACCTTGAAAATCAACACTGATGGGAGCATCTCTAAATGGGGTGCAGGTGGGGGGCGGGGGTTTCAGTTATTCATCCAGAAATTACCTGTTATTCTTCCATGCTCCTACAATGGCCAATGATGCTCTTGAAGCTGAGCTCATTGCAGTTTACTAGGACCATACATTTGCACAAAAAGCAACATGGCAGAAAGTGTGGATTGAGGTAGACTCTTCACAAGTGATCACCTTACATACCACTCATCAGCTATCCTATTGGCATCATATGCAATGAAAGCAAAAAATTGGCAAATTTTACAAGAATCTCACAGTCCAAATGTCTTTCATATATAGAGAAGGAAACCAACCCGCTAATTGGTTGGCCAGACAAGGAATCTATG
>NEWO01000245.1:156889-178965 GCA_003013225.1 Phalaenopsis aphrodite | reverse complement strand
GAGTATACCAAAAACAAAAAGTACACCTAAACATGTACAAGTATACTAATCCACAAAATATACCTCTGAATAAAAGAAAACATAAGAGCAAATGAAGTAAACAAATTAAGAGACGCAGTCTAGACTTGAGACTGTAGGCTGAGTGAACCTTCCAAATGTTGCAATTTGAAGGATGTGTAGAATCTCGAGCAAACTTGCTATGCATTGTAAAGTTACAGCAAACATATGACATCAAAAAAAGAGACCGTAAAAGTTGAGCTCCAAATTGAATCCAAACCAAAATGTTCCAGCAGTGAGAGTGAAGCTATCGGAGCATAACAAATGCCACTCCAACCCTCTAGAAAATGAAAACAGTCCTATGAGATGCATAACCAAAACCAAGCAAAAAAGTGAGCAAAACCATAAGGCCATAATTGGAACCCCAACCCCCAAAGATGCCTCGTGGTCAAAGCCGAAACCAAGTAAGCAAAACAGGATGAAATAATTTTACCTTCTAATATACGAAATATTAAGAATATCCCAATTTAAAAGTAATTGTAAATGCGGTGGGGGCAAACCCCAGCTAAAATCCTTTCCAATCCTTGCTTAGCAAGCCAATCTGTCAGGGAATTACTTTCCCTATAAATGAAATGCATTTGAATAGACAAATTATGCTTTATGATGAGATCATGAATCATGTTTAGCAAGAAAAGGACATTCCAGGTAGGAGCGGTGCTCTTGTTAATCATAACCTTGGAATCATAAAGCATGCCATAAAGTGAGGCATTCAACCTCTAAGGGTGAAGAGGCAATAATAGGTGAGGCAAAAAATAGAGATAGTTTCCTGTCGAATTACAAATAATACCACATATTCCAGAACCATTTAAAGTCCAACTCCCATCAACATTAAGCTTAACCAATCCATCGAAGGGGGGTTCCCATCTGATTAAGGAGGCCATCCATCCCATCAAAGAGGAGCAAGAGTGTATCGAAATATGTCAAGAAGCTTTAATAAAATAAACAATAATGCAAGAGGTGGTGTTAAGAGTAGTAGGAAGGAGTGTGTCGTACCTATGGGCATTTCTTGCCGACCAAAGGAACCACAATATCACAAGTGGAAAATATTTCAGTTTACAATCACATTATATATATATATATATGATGGCGGTGGCTGACTCTCTTGGTGCTCTGCTAGGGTTTCTACGACATGGCTAGTTGGAGCTTTTGCTGTGGTGGTGTTTCTACTCTCTACTGGTTGTTTTCCTTCACTTCTTGTATTTATTTATTATTTTCAGTAATTTCTTAGATTTTTGCTTCTTTTTGGGTTTGTTGGTGTTTAAACTTTTATATTCTATTGAGTTTACACTCTATTGTTTCATTACTTAGAACCTTCTGTTTTTGTGATGAGCCCTCTGTTTGCTCCTTTGCTGAGAAGAATAGCGCTGATTACACTCCCATTGATGTTGAAACAAACTCCCATTGGACCAAGACAACTTATGTTGGGGTGGTGGGTAAAGGGCTGGAAATATCTCAGGATGCTAAAATTCTAGTCTTTCCCCAATCCTTCCATGATCCTTCTGTGGGCAATGAACCTTGCACTTTTATTAATCCTTTAGAAGTCAAAGAGGGTAAGCCTAAAATTTTCTATAATGAGGAGGAGTTAACCTCTCTAAAGGCATACTGCAAGTTTATCCTTGTTGGAAAATTCCAACTTGGGCATCCCAAAATGGAATTAGTGAGAAAATTTTTTGATAACTTCCCATTTACAGGTGCCTGACAGCTAGGGTTGGTGGATGGCAGGCTTATCATGATAAAATTGGCCTTAGAGGAGGAATATGCTAAACTATTTGGTAAACAAACAGTAATATTGGATTGAATTCGTATGAAGATATTGAATTGGACACCTACATTTGACCCCAACAAAGACTCTCTAATAGTTCCTATTTGGTTTAAATTTCTAGGACTCCCACTACATTTTTCCAATCACAATGTTCTCTTTAACATTGGTCTTACTTTGGGAAGACCATTAAATATGGACTTTCCTACATACAATCTCTCTAGACTATCTGTTGCAAGAATTCTTTTGGAGAGGGACATTACACACCCTGAGGTAGAGGAAATCTGGATTGGATCAAGAAATGAAGGACGTTAGCAAAAAATAGTTATGGAATAAAAACCATACTAATGCCCCCATTGTAAGATTTTTGGGCATACAATTGATAAATGTTATAGGCTACAACCTATCTATAAGAAAAAAAGCTATCAATAGTACTGAAAATGACAACTGCTTCCACAGCTGTCCCTATTGCTGTCCCTTATCCTACTCTGATGGGACCACAACTTCAATTAAATTCAATTATTGAAGCATCATCCAGTAAGCAGTAGCTTCTTATAGAACCACTCAAGTCTACCCCAACTCCTACACCTACTACAGAAACTGATAAAGGAAAATGCAGCATTATTGTTCCTGCCCCACCAAGTATATTTTCTTAAAAACATATGAGTGCATCTTCAACTACCCTAAAGGAATCTTTGGTTCCAACTGAAGATCTCATGGTGGAAATGAATCAAGAATTGAAAAGAGATTGACATGTTCAGAAAGAAAAAAAGAAAAAAATCAAGGTTTTAGCAGAAGAATTCAAGGAGGAATGCTCACTGACTCCTCTTAAATAGTCATCTATCCAGCTTAATAGGGAAAGGACTAGATCAAGGCCTCAGCATTCTCTTCATCCATCCTCTTTGTCATGATCAATTTTCTTTGTTGGAATTTAAGGGGTGTTGCTCACCCTTATTCCTTGAAATGAATTTTTTATCCTAATAAAAAATGTAAACTTTAGTGTATTGCTATTTTAGAACCTTTAGTTCATAAATATCCTCAACAGATCCTTTCTAAATTTACTGGATTCTCTCACTCTGCTAATCACAACAACAACATCTGTATTCTTTGTAGATAGGAGATCAGTTGGCAAGTTTTGATTGAACATTCTTAATTTGTACATTTTTCCTTCAACACTGGTGGGCATGCTGGATTTGCCACTTTTGTTTATACTGGTTGCTCCAAAAATGACAGGAGAGATCTATGGGCTTCCCTACATGCTCCTAGTCAAAATATGGAGTCTAGTTGGCTTGTTGGTAGTGATTTTAACTGCATCACTCATTCTGCAAAGAAGACTGGTGGCAAATCTCCAAATCTTGGTAAGATGAATTTATTTTCTGATAATAGCTTAAAAGCAGGCGTTTTTTACATTGGTTATAAGGGGCTATAGTTCACTTGGAAGAGGGGTGTTATATAGTAAAGGCTTGATGGAATTCTGGTTAATAACTATTGGTGTCATCATTTTTTGCACACTGCTGTTACTCATCTTAGTCTTGCAGGATCTGATCATAGACCCCTTCTTATATCTAGTACTGCCTCTGAATCGTCCACATCTCCCTCTCCATTCAGATATCTCAACATGTGTTATGATCATCTTTCTTTTCTCAACACTGTGGCAGGTTCTTTGAATTCTAATATGAATCTGGATTCTTGGGGTAAGCTGGTTTTTCTACATGTAAAGGTTAGTAAAGTACTGAAAGCATGGGGCTGGAAGTCCATTGGGAATGTTTTTAAAGCTTTGGAAGCTGTTGAAAGACAAGTGATTGATTTGGAGAACTTAGTTCTGAGAGATTTTGGGGAGGAGATTACATTATTGGATGCCCAAGAAAAGCTTCTTCTTGCCATTGATAGACAAAAGAACTTCCTGAGGTAGAAAGCTTCTATTAGCCATATCAAAGATGGGGACAGGAACACTAAGTTTTACCATGATTACATCAAATATAGGAGACAATGCAATACAATTCATAAGATTCAGAACTAAAATGAAAATTGGATTTCTGATAATTTTTCCATTGCACTTGATGCTGTTGGTCATTTCCAACAAATTTTATCTCAGTGAGACCTCCAGAGATCTTCCATTGAACAATTTTATTCTATTAAGGAGATTAGCAATAATTCCAAACTAAATCTAATATCTCCTCCCGCTGAAGCTGAAATTTGGCAAGCCCTTCAAGTTATTGATAGTTCTAAAACTATTGTTCAAAGTATCGATAGTTTTACTAGTGATTTCTACAAAAAATCTTGGAAAATCATTAAAAATGATGTGATTACTGTTGTTCAAAGTTTTTTTCAAGGTTCATCCATCCCCCATTACTTCAATGCCCCCAATATTGTGTTCATCCCCAAATCTACAGTTCAGTAAACCCGGAATGACTTCAGGTCTATTAGTCTCACTTTTGTCATCGGCAAAATCATTAGCAAGATTATTGTAGGCAGACTTCAACCCCATCTTAATGAAATGGTCTTTGAAAACCAGACTGCTTTTGTCAAAGTCAGATCCATCACTGATAGTGTACTCCTTGCTCTAGAGCTTCTGTTGGATTTGGATAGACCCTGGAGAAATGGCAACCTGATCTACAAATTGGATATCAAAAAAGCTTATGACACAATTTCCTAGGGTCAAGAGGTAGAAACCAAATTGTCACTTTTCTATAATAATGGTAAAATTACGATTTTCCAAAATTATTGTGACTTGGAGGTTAGCCTAATTGGATGATCCTAAGATAGTGAGCTTCATCTAGGAAGATAATAACTTAATTATTTAAAGTCTTTTAATTTGTGATTAGATGATAATAATGATCTTTCAATAGGAATTAAGTACCTCTAATGCAACATTTTGATTATTGTAAATTTACTCAAAAAATTGGAATTAAGGGCTTAGTAGTGAGCTAGGAGTGACATAAATTATTTTAATAAGGATTAAAAAAGTGAAATAGAACTAGTCATCAAAACCTTTAAATACTGCAAGTCCAACAATAATCGTAGGTCAAAGATTCTTAACGACTTGAACATGCCCTTAAGGGCACCCACTTACATAACTCATAAATAAAACATCAAGTGAAAGTTTGAGTACCTAGCTCATGAAATAATTAAAATATTTAGGTTCATTGAGCACAGGGTGGATTACTTCTTTGAATCTAAATTTAATTTTAGATGGTTACTTTAACAACATAATAAGTTTAAATGAACTTGAAATGGTTCAAAGGGTTTAAACGGTCATTTAAGGTTATGTCAGGAACACTTTTATGATCTTTTGGATATTTTGAAGGACAACTGAACTTATTATTCTTTTTTCAAGAAAATCATCCATTAATTTTTTTAGGGATCCACCATGTTATGTCTCGGGACCTGATAATTTAGTTGAATAAATAGAAATGCCCTACACTACTTTTCCTATAATAATTGACCTAATGCCCAAAGATTTATGTCTTCTCTAAGGTATTTAAGTCTTTGTGGGCAACTGGGGATATTTGTTTTTTTTTTCAAATATGGATCATTGGGCTTGCGTAATTCTAAGATCTAGGTGGCTAGGGAAATTTTGATAATACAAATGTATGCTGAAATGAGGGATACGAAGTGAGATTTTAGAATAGTATCTCCTACCCCAAAGATCTTCAATAAAAGGAGATGATACTATTCAATGACTATTGAGAAGGTTATTGCTCTCGATACTCTTAGGTTTCCTGTAGTCTTAGCTCAATCAAAGTAATTAACCTGTGGACTACACTACTTTGCAAAGTATTCCAAAAAAATGAAATTTATTTTGCTTGTTAAAGTAAATTCTACATGCTTGAAAGTTAATTTAGAATTAAAAATTTATGAAGGTCCACAGTTAATCACTTGGATCGAGATTAGGACCGCCCTCTTTAGATTATCGGGTGATTGCTCTTACTCAAGATTGGGAAGCACACAGTCTTGCTCTGAGTCCCCACCTTTACCAATGCCTTACACTTAGTTCTGACACTCCATATGTGACTACAGGTTTTTTTAGTTTCTCGTATCTTACTACTATTCATTTTCTGACCCTTTTTGTGTTGAAAGATCATGTTTACTTTCATGTAATTTATTTAAATTTTTTGCACATATATATTAAGCTTTACGATGCTAACCATGCAGCGGTAGTAGAGGCTCAGGTACACATTTACATTTTATACATTGGAATTTTACTTATTTACTTGACATTAGTTTTCTTACAGCATTTTCCTTAATAACTCTTTTACTTTTACTTTTTTAATTGCAAGACCTTTAGAATGGAGAATAGTAGCCGGTTTACCTAGGGTTGATCACTATAAAACAAAAATGCATATTTGATAATTAGGTAATAATGACTAAAATAAGAATAAAAAACTTTAAGTTCTTAATTGGAGCTGTCACTTCGGCGAGAAGCTTGGAGTTAACACCGTGGGCAGCAAGATAAGAACATACAGAAGAACCACATTGAGAGAGAAAACCAATCTACAATAGCAACTTTCCTTAAAATTAAATAACAAGCCATAGAAATTTCAGGTAGCTCTTCTAGTATGAAATAAATTCTCAACTTATTATAGGCCTTTGCATAATCATGTTGTGGAAATTAAGCCCTAACCCGATTTAGGTTCCAAGGTTCTTGTTCATTATGACATAAACCTTCTCATCTTTCAAGCTATTTGTAAGACTATTTACATGCAAGTGTAAGCTATAAATAACAATAATTTGCAAGATGAAAGATATAGTAATATCTTCTTCAAGCTCAAGCCAAACTGTAAGATAGCTCAGGAGGTCACCAAGGTTCTTCTCAGGATCTGTGGCATCCTCTAATTTTTTATCATTAGATTTTGAAAATAATTGTTCCCATTTGATCTTTCCCACTTGATACTCTTTCGTCCAACCTTGAAAACCATAAACTTTGAAATTTCTGAAGACAATATTTTCTAATCTAAATTGAGAGTTTTGTTAAGTGACCTCAGACATTTAAGATGTAAGTAACCATAAGAGTTTGCCAATATGGGAAACTTTGGAACCCATCTTAATATAAACCCTGTCGAATCTTTTATATTAGATCGAGGGCTTTTTCAGTCAACCCAAAGGTTTTATAGAATAAAATGGATGCCCTAAATTTTTTAGTTTATTTAATCGAGCCTCACTATCATGTAATGTGCCTATTCCTTGGGATAGGTATGTAATTAGTTGTGTTGCACTCATTAGGTAAAATATTACATCTATGAGGTTGTTTCGGTCTTGTATTTTTCAAAATTAAAATATTACTTTTCAAAAATGTAATGAATTTTTAGTGGGGTAGTGGATCCCCATCTAAAAACAAAAAATACATTATAAGCCTAAGTTCAATGCCACGCAAAAAGTTAAGCAAAACACAAAAAATTATAACAAAACCAAAATATAATAAACCCAAAATAGAGATATTTGGAGCAGCTCCTGCCAATAATGTCTTGCTCAGAAACAGTGTTACAGTCTGAAAATGCTGCGACAAAAATCTTAAGTTTATTATTATTATTATAATTATTATTATCATTATATATATATATATATATATATATAATTATGATCTCACTTTTCTCATGTTAACGGCTGATAAATTTAATGAGTGTTTAGAGTATTTAATTAATTTAAAAGTAAATATAAGGCAAATAATATTTATTTTTAGTCCACATGATTCTTTATATTCACTGTACACAGAAGTTCATTTATTTTTTTAATGATGTTTCTAAACCAAAATTTAAAATTTTAAAGTTTTTGAATTATTTAAATCATTAAAAATCCTTTTTTCCTAATTATCTGACTCACGGCTCACTCAATCCTCAGTAGGTCCGAAAGCCCATGCGACACCCTCCTATTTGATGTCGCCTTCTACGTCAGTGTTGACTTGGTCAATGCTTTATTGTTCGTCCCTTACACTGAATTCTTCTCTGTTGTCCAATGGATACATGCACAAATAAATGACTTCCGTTCATCGTCCCATCTAACCTAAATTGAGAACTGTTCACACTAAAGTGCTTCGATCTCGCTTGATGCTTGACCAAATCACTTACAATTTGTTCATATCACTTTATCTGATCAAGGAGAACACATCCATATGGTTAAATGAATATGAAAAATATGTTCACTTCAAAATTGGTGTAACCTAACACAATTTTAAAGTTAACGAGCTATACATTTGCCCAAGAGGTGAGGTCTTGATTGGGTTGGTTGCAGACATTTTTTAAGCCCTCAAAAAGCTTTTCCAAGCACTAGTTTTGAGCTGAGGTTGAGCATAGGCAAGAGTTTGATAAAGGGGTGATTCGGGTTTGGTATAGGAGAAGGTTAGAGTGCTTATAGTGAAATGGTCTCGATGGGGAACTTCCTCGTTTGGTTGGGGGAAGATTTTAGAGCCATTAATTTAAATTTGGTCGAGTTTAGTGGGGTGACAGAAAAAGACCATGGATTTGGGTGATAAAATTAGGCATGAACAATGGATTTGAGAGGATGAAAACTGTAAGGTAAAACACAAAAAGGTTGGAAGAAGCTATGAGAGTAATTTGGAGATGTCTTCCTCATGAATTGGCAGCACCCTTTTCATGGATGAGAAAAAAAGTAGTTTAAATAGACGAGAAATTAGGGCTTCATTAGCAAAGCCAATGGATAGAGAAGGATGCTTAGGTGGAAGACTGAACAACACAGTCCACCAATATTGGTAAGACACATTAGATGGTTAGAAATTTGGGTTTGAGCTAAGAATGACCTTCTCAATTTAGGGTTTTCTAGTGACTACGCTGGGCGACCAAGCCAGGGGAGGTGGTTAGCTGATTCAAGGAATGTTAAGGAAGGTTTCATGGTGAATAGCTTTGACGTTTGATTGTTGATGGATTGTGTGACAGATTTAATGAGGGTTTAGAGTATTTAATTAATTTAAAAGTACATATAAGACAAATAATATTTATTTTTAGTCCACATGATTCTCTATATTCACTACAAACAGGGGTACATTTATTTTTTTTATGATGTTTCTAAACCAAATTATTTATTTTTAAAGTTCTAGAATAATTTAAATCATTAAAAATTCTATTTTCCTACTTATCTGACTCAGCGCTCACTCGATCCTCGATAGCTTTGAAAGCCTATGCGACACACTCCTATTTGATGTCGCTTTCTGCGTCAGTGCTGACTTGGCCCGAGCTTTATGTTTCCATCCTTCTCTGACTCCTTCTCTATTGTCTGATGAATACATGCACAAATGAATGACATTCGTTCATCATCCCCATCTAACCTAAATTGAGAAACGTTCAAACTAAAATTCTTCAATCTCGCTCGATACTAAACTAAATCACTTACAGTTTGTTCCTATCACTTTATCTAATCAAGGCAAACACATCCATATGGTTAAATGCATATGAAAAGCATGTTCACTTCATAATTAATGAAACTAAGCACAAATTTAGTGTTAATGAACTATACCATTGCCCAAGAGGTGAGGCCTTGATTGGGTTGGTTACAACACTTTTTGTGACCTCACAAAGCTTCTCCAAACCCTAATTTGAGCTTAGGTTGAGCCTAGGCAAGATTTCAATCCAGGGGTAATTCAGGTTTAGCATAAGAGTATGTTAGAGTGCTTATAGTGAGATGGTATCAATGGTAAATTTCCTCATTTGGTCAAGGGAAGCTTTTAGAGCCATAAATTCAAGTTTGAACGAGTTTTGTGGGGTGACAAAAAAAAGCCATGGATTTGGGTGATTAAATTAGGCATGGAAAATGGATTTGAGTCTCTGAAAATGGTGGGGTTAAAGTCAGGAAGGCTGGAGGAGGCTGTGAGAATAATTTGGAGAAGTCTTCCTAAGGAATTCGTAGCACCCATCTCATGGATGATAAAAGGGTAGTTTAAATAGAGGAGAAATTAGGGCTTAATTTGCCAATCCAATGGAGCAAGAAGGATGCTTAGGTGGAGGGTTGAGTGACAAAATTCACAAGTGGGGGTAAGACACATTGGATGGGTAGAAATTTAGGTTTGAGCTAAGGATGACCTTCTCAATTTAGGGTTTTCCAGTGACTAGGCTGGCCAGCCAAGCCAGGGAAGGTTTAATGGTGATTAGCTTTGATTTTTGATGGTTGATGGCATGGGCTAGAGAGCTTTGCCAAATTAAGAGATGAGTTTGCAAAATTCAAGGAACCCTTAGTCCATGGCTCAAATTTTGGTTCTTGGCTGATGTGATTAGCATCTTAGGAGGTTAATCAATGTAGGAGATAATTAAGCTTGGTTGATTTCAAAGGTTTGGAATGATTTGGATTTCAAGCTCAAAATTAGGCTTTGGTCTAAAAATTGGTTTTGGGCCTGACTTTGGGCTTGGTTTAAAAATTGATTGAATGGTCCAGGTGGTCTAGGGAGATGTCATGAGGAATTTACCAAATGTAATTGGGGGAATTGAATTGATTGAAGGCTTCAGTTTAATGGAATTTTGTCTAAGGGTTAATTTTGGGAAAATTTGTTTGGTATTGGATTTAGGTTAGGGTAGGGTTTGGATCTAGACTAATTACGGGTTCAAATTGGTCTAGCAAAATCTTATGAAGAGTTTAGGATTCAAAATTGAAGGAATTGGATTGGTTATGTGGTCTAATATGATGAAATTCAGAGGTATGGTCAAATTGGGGATTTAGGCCCAAAATTGAAATTAGGGTTTGGAGGTTGGTTCAATTGGGCTCCAAATTCATTTACATTGAGGGTGGACAAGTTGATGTTCACTTTGAGTTTGAAATTGGGTGAGTTTGAAGTGAACCACATGGAAATTTGGAATAATTTGGCGAATTTGGGCTTTTAGGGTGGTTAGGCTTGGTTTAGAAGAGGTTTGGAATGATTTGGGAGGTACAGTTAATTTTTTTGACATGAGAGGTATTTTTGTAATTTTGATAAATTTAGGGGTATTTTGAGCATTTTTTGGAAATTGGGCTATTTTGGTCAATTTGGTGGTTTGAAGTGGTTAGATATGATTTTTGGATAAAACTTGAAGATTTGGGCCACTTTTGGAAATTTAAGGTTCAAAGGGCGATTCGGTAATTTAGGAGAAGTTTGGTGCTAAAAGGTCAAAATTAGGTGTTTTAGGTGGGATTGAAATTCATTGAAGATGTCAATCATAAGCTTACCTTAACTGAGCTATGATTCCAAGGGAAAACTCATTTTTGACCCTTCATGTGTGGATTAAGGTTCAAAGGGTGATTTGGTAATTTAGGAGAAGTTTGGGGCTAAAAGGCCAAAAATAGGTGTTTTAAGTGCTATTAAAATTAATTGAAGATGTCAATCACAAACTTACCTTAACTGAGCCATTAGACCAAGGGAACACTCTTTTTGGACCCTTCATGTGTGAATCCTAGCCACCATAGCAAAAGGGCAAAGACCTTGGGGACCACCGACATGAATTTCCAAAAGCGCAAAGGTAAATGGGTTCAATGCTTGTAGCTTCAACGTACTAAGAAAAGTGGAGAGTTTTGATGTGATTGAGTGTGTGAGAGACCAAATCCTAGCAACTTAAGGTTTCCCTAAGTTCAATAGTCCTATGGAGACTTATCCTTGAGTCATCAAATATTGGTCTCAACCTTCCAAGTGCTGGAGTTTGATGCAGGTTTTCTATGCATCGTAATTTTTTTCAACACCTCAACAAACAAGGCACTTATACTAAATAATATGCAGATTAACCATAATAAGAATTACTTCAGTACAATAAGTTTTCTCCTAAAAATATCTAAATCTTCCAATCGTAGTGAATTAAGGTGTACTTTCAATTTCAAATCATCATTAGGTTGCAAACGCAAGTGTATGTATCACTTAAGTAAAAAAGGGATCTAATGGAGTTCTAATTATCAATCCCACAAGGAGGTAAAAATATTTATGTACAATCACGCAAAAGCACAATACTTAAACTATAGAAAACTTAAGTAAGAAAATAGGTCAAAATTTGTTTAATGCAACTAAAGAAACTACGTTTACTACACTAATCTCTAAACTTCAAAGTTAAAGTTAAAAAAAACTAAACTAGGTTTTGTTATGAAGAGTTGAAATTTAAGAATCCTTCACCTTATAATGGGATTATACTCAGTGAATTATCAAATTGAAGAAAAGTGTATTGTGCCAAATAGAAGCAATTATATTATTTATCATTCTTACAAACGATAAAGAACAATCGCTAATCTAGTGTTTAGTCCCTAAATCCTAGGTGAGGCTTGGAAGATACTGGTTCTCACTCCAGAGTTCCCACATTCTTTTTGCCTGAATTTTAACATCTCTCTTTAGTTTCCAAACACCTAGATAGAATTGGGCATTTTAGTCCATAACCCTAAAATCTCCAATTCTACTCCCATCAATGAATATTTAGCTATTTATTTGCACTCAATCCCATGGACTACATTCACATTCATAAAATTCAATGTGATTATTACCTTGTTGTAGAAAGCATAGCCATCTTGGATAATAAGTTTCACAACAAAATTTAACA
The DNA here is from genome assembly GCA_003013225.1 of Phalaenopsis aphrodite. Classification (NCBI taxonomy): domain Eukaryota; kingdom Viridiplantae; phylum Streptophyta; class Magnoliopsida; order Asparagales; family Orchidaceae; genus Phalaenopsis; species Phalaenopsis aphrodite. The sequence continues at coordinate 166,659 of NEWO01000245.1, read as the reverse complement.
ATTTTATTAGCCAGATCGAAAGTAAATGAAGTTTAAAGTTTGAATCATCAAAAACATGAAATTAAAATATTGCAGAACAAACTTGATTCTTCAGCTGACCATTTCCCTTTATAGGGAGAGGTACTGAGAATTCATGAGGGAGATACAACAAAACATAAGTTATACATACATATATATATATATATATATATATATATATATATAAGTTTACAAAACAAGAAAGAAAACTAAAACAACTTAACTCAATCTCTTATCCATGCAAATCTCTTGAAGTTCATTTGATCTTTTTCTCTTATTACAATAACAATCAAATCTCCCTTGGAAATGTAAGGAATAAGAAATCTCTCATTTTCCCTATCCTCTTACATCTTTTAGAGACATATGCGACACCTTCTCACAACTTGGAACTCACACCCCACTTACTAACACTCAACACAAACCTTCACACACCACTATTTTTGACATAAAAACACTCTTTTATAACGTAAGGACAAATTTCCTAAGAGTCTCCATAGGAACCTCTTCAAAATTCATCCAAATTCAATGCATTTGTGAGAAAAGTTGTCTCTGGTGCATAAGCGTCAAAACCTAGCAACAAGGCACCGTCTTATCTGTATTCTAGAGTGTATGTGCCAATTCTGACGCTTATACACCAGCTTAATTTTTGGAAAATGCCACTTTTGACTCCAAATTTCGTACCTTTTGAATCCTTTAAGCTCAAAATGCCTAGACTTAGTATATCTACAATAAAACATGAAAAAACCTTTCTTTAAAGTGCTATATTGATGCGAGGCGATTTAGTGTGACAATTTTGCAAAAAATTTTCAATATTACAAAATCACACACGATAAATATATAATAAATATGTAATACAATCCCAACAAAAATACTCTTTGTGTAAATAATTTATCTTTTAAAACTATGTTTAAACTGCAAAACCACATTTAATATCAATGCAAGTATACATATCACTCAATTAATAAAGGGCTGTAATGGACTCCTCAATATTGATCCTACAAGGAAGTTGGAAAATCCTAAAGTAAATAATGAAAATTGATTTATAACAAAAACAAAAACAAAACTAAAAGGAAAGTGCGAAGTTTGAAAATTAAATACTAGAGTGAATGCTAATTAATATACAGATGTAAGACTACAGAAGTTAAACTGAACAAAATACTAAACTTTCTAAAGTAAAATTATGAAAATTAAATAAAGTTTTTCTTGTGACAGAAAGTTCAAATTTAAGAAAGCATCATTCCCTTTTACAATGAGTATATGGATTGTAAAGAGATTGAAATCATTTGAATATATATATATATATATATAAACTGCTTTGTGTCAAATAGAAGCAATACTATTCTTTACCATCTTTTGAGTGTTATAAAGAACATTGACTAATCTAGATTTTGGTCACTAATTCCATGGTTAGGCTGGAAGGATACTGGCTGCCACTACATTGATCTCACTACTCCCTCACCTAAGGGCTAACAATCTTGCATTAGTTTCTAATTTCTTGGACCGAATTGGGGATTTTAATCTCTTACCTTAAAATCTCCAATTCTACTTCCAATAAAGTATATTTCCCTATTTATTTGTACCCAATCCCATGTATGACATACTCTTCCATGAAATCAAATGTGATTCTCCCTATATTGTAGAAATCATATTTCATTGAAGAACATATGTCTCTCAAAAAGTTTTAACATTTCAATTAGTCAGATTGAATAGTAAACGAAGACCAGAGTTCAAATCATTACAAATTATTATCATTTAAAACTGTGAAAAATAAAATTTCTACTTGACAAAATCATATCTCAAAGTAGGAAGAAGGAAAAAGAAGACTACTCATAATTCATGAGAAAGATACGATAAAACACAGATTTTAAATATAAAAAAAAGTTTACAAAAGAAAATAAATAAAAATACAATTAATTTCACAATCCTTCCCACGCAAAACCCTAGAAGTTCTCTCCAAGCCTTTCTCTCTTTACAATCACTATTAATTCTCTCTTAAAAGTGTAACGAAGAAGAAATCTTTCACCTTCTCTCTCCTCTTACAACCTTAGAAGAAAATCTCTTCTGTCTCTATGTCTAGGGGCCAGTTTGTGGCAGCTTATAAGTGCGGTGGCATTTTCAAAAATGTTGCCTACCCGTTTGTTTTGCACGTTATATATATTATATAAAAACTGTGTTTTATGATTTCTCTTACAAGTGAATCGCAGGGTTATAGCCGTGATTCTTGTTTACCTGGAGCTTATTTCACTTCTTTTACGCCTCTACCCCTCTCGCTCATGACCTCGCCCTCTTTCCGAAGCCCGCGGCCCTCCGTCGCCCGCTGGCCCTTCGTCGCTCTCCATAGCCAAAGGCCAATCTCTGGCCCTTTGTCGCTCTCCATCGCCGAAAGCCAGTCGAAGCTCGTATCCCTTTGTTGTTCTCCATCTCCGAATATCCGGCCCTTCGTCCCTCTCTGTCACCAAAATCAAGTCGAAGCCCGCAACCCCATCCTTGTCGCTCTCCTCCATCAAATCCAGGCCCTCCGTCCTCTGCTTTGACGATGGATCAATCTTTTAGCTCCATCCTCCACCTAAATTATGTTCAGCGGTAGTTTGGCATTTAGCTTTCGGCTACTGCTCGAGATGAAAGTGGGCGTAACTTCAACCTGAAAGATATGAGTAGTAGGGAGAAGTATCGCCTTTACAGGTGGAGTTTTGGTAAACTTTCTATTGCTCCACTCAAGACATACTAACAATATCTAAATTGAGCGCATATGTGACTTCTGGCCATTAAATTCCAATTTTGTGAGAAACTATTATTTGTATATTTGTAGGCCAAGGAATGCTACAGTATATAGTGGTTAATTTTATGAGTAATTCGGTTCTCTCACTCATAGAGGAATATAACTTGTAGAAACCTGCTTTTGTGAAATATTGACAAATTAATCATCGTTATTCCTTTGCTAAAAACACATAAATTATTCAGTTCAGGGGCAGAATGGTCATTTATCCACAAACAACTACAAATCAATTATTTACCAAATGCACAAACCAAACAGTCAGCCAGCTTATCCTAATCAGCTGCTTATCAGCAGATTATCAGGATAAGCCACTTATCAACAGAAGCTCGATAAGCTGCAGCCGCCCCAAACAGACCCTAACTCACGAAGCCTCCTCAAGTCTTCTTCTTTTATATTAGGCTGCCTCCATTAGAAAAGAATTAAAAATTCCCGCCAAAGTTGCCTCTTTTGAATTCAAAAGATGTGTCATTTGATCCATCATATCCCTTCGTAAAAGAACTTTCCAAAGTGTCTAGATGCATTGAGTTACTTCAAGAGGTGTGTATAACATGTTTCCCTTTGAAAATTCATTTAGAATTTGTCTCACATTGCCTTAATTTAAAAAATACATCCCTGGAGCATCATCTGTTGATCTAGCGCATCATGTGCCAGTTCTCTGGATTGTGGTGCATCATGCACCAATCTAGCGCATCATGCATCAGAATCCCAAAATTTGTTGTTTTGGCTCCAATTTCATCCTTTCTACCATTTGTGCTCCAAATTCCTAAAAATGATATATCTACAACAAGAACACAAAAATACCCTTCTTTAAAGTGCAATATCACCAAAATCAAGCATAAAATAAGTACTTAAAATAGTATATTATTTTGGTGTATCAAAATCCCCCAAACTTAAATGTTACTTGTCCTCAAGAGACATTTTCGTTTCATAAAAGCATATGACTTGGGATAGAGATTGAGCTATAACTTCTATACTATAATTTAAGAAACAGAATAGCAATATTTATGAAAAAGCCTTTAGTAACTAAGATTCAAACTCTAAGTCTAGAATACTTATGAATCAAATTTAGGATTTTTGAATCTCTATTCATTTCAATAAGAATTACAACTTGTGACATTAAGAACATTTAAAATATTAATATGAAAAAGCCTGAAAACTTTATTAGGAATGCTACTAATAATTAAATACAAGTTTAAAAAATGTAATAAAGCCTCTTTCCTTAAGTTGATTCAAGTGAAACCAATTTTTGATTAGGCAACTCTTCAAGTTTCTCCTTACTTTTTTTTTCTCTTTCTTTCTTTTTTTTTTCTTTTAGGATCTTTTCAATCCTTTCTTTTCTTCTTCTTTTTCTTTTTATTTTTCAAGTTAGGATTACTATATATGAATAGACTTTAATAATTTTGAACTTCACTATCCTCTTCTTAAAGTCAAAACTCTTTACCTTTCTTCACTTTATAAATTCATATTAGTTTAGGATTTTTCATAAAGTCTCGTTCTTTTTTTCTTACATGAAACTCTAAAATTTTTAATACTTAAAAAATGCAATTTTCCTTACTTTAAATAGAAAAAAAACATAGCCTTATCCTATCATACCAAATATCTTTAACTTTAGAATTTAACCTTCATTATTAAAAACTATTTTTCCTAATTTTACCGTAATATTTATAAACATAAGTATAGTAATTTAAAGTTAAATCTTCATATCTGAGGTCATGTCAAATTAATTTTAAAAATATAGTTACTTAAGGAAAAAATAAATTTTAGTTTATTCCTTTACAAAAGAAATTTTTCTTTACCCCAAACTTAAGGTTTTAAGTGAATTTTTTTAAAATCTTTATAGTATAAAATTTAGTAGGTGAAAGAAAACAGTAAATGTATGAAAAAAAAATCTGACTTGTAGAAGGTTTCTATGAAACTGAGCTTTGGTATACTGCAGGTACTAACTGTAAAATTACATACAGGCTTTAAAGCATTAAATTAAACATAATATATTCTCGAGAACTTACTGAGAATTAAAACCATAAATACAAAAACTGAAAAAAAACTAAACTGACAAACTAAACTGAAAATACTAAAAATACAAAAAAAGTGAAACTCTACAATTACTATTATAGATTCAGTTCACAACACAACATAAAACTTTTTACTGCAACAGTTTTCAAATAAAAGTTCATCATAATACAAACACAAAAAAAAATCAAACATCAAAAATAAACTAAACAAGACTCATAAAACGTCAATCTTCATCACCTTCCACTTCTTCATTTGATTCTTCTTCTTCTTCTTGTTCATCATGAACATAAGTATAGGGAGCGAAACTGGGGCAAGCAGGAAAGAACACACTAGGTTCAGCACTAAGATGTGTTACCATGACATTCTCAAAATCAATATCATGTTGTCCTCTCCTTGCACGTATTCATCTTATATTCATTCCTTATATCAAGAATTTTGTTTAGGAAAAGAGATGTGAAATTCAAAATCACTAAAGGCCTATCCAGATATAGTAATCTTTGCTTTAAAAAGAAAAGAGAAAAAGAAAAAAAAAACATAAAAAGAAATTTCTGAATTAGATGGAAACAAAAAAATATAAGACTTGATCATATTTTTTAAAAAGAAACAAAAAAAGAAGGAGAAGCATGAGGATTAATGCTTGATCAAAAATTGGTTCTACATTTGATCTTTTTAAAATATAAGACTTGAGAAACTCTTAAGTTTATAGATAAAATACAGTAGTAAAATTATTTTTAATGAAAATTTTTAAGTGGAGATAATAAAAAACTACATTCTAAATTTGGAAAATCTACAACACATTTCTGAATTAGATGGAAACTCATATTTTCATCTTTCTTAACTTTAAGATTTTCTAAACTTTAAGTTGGTCTCGTTTCTTGATTATTTATTCTAAACTAGACTCCTATATTTCTAAATCTAAATTTTAGTAACTCCTACAGAAACTCATATACATATATTCATAAGTTGTTTTTAAAGATTGAAGTGTCACTTGAGGACAAGTAACTTTCTAAGTTTAGGGGATTTTGATACACCTAAAATATATAGTATTTTTAGACACATTTTTATACCTACTTTTGAGATATTGCACTTTAATGGAAGGTAATTTTGTAATTTTCTTGCACATACAGGTAAAAAAAGTGAAAAATGCTTAAGAGAGTGAAGAAGGATCAAATTTGAAGGAAAAAGGTGAAAAATGTGCAAATGAGTTTTGGCGCCTAAGCACCGAGTAAACAGAGAAAGCCATGCCTAAGCACCAGAGGCCCCAAACTTAAGTGCCAGTGGCATTTAATAGAATAGTAAAGTTAGTTTTTGCGAATTTGGAAGAGGTTTTTGAGGCACGCATTGGCTTAATAGGTGGTTATAACCACCATGAATGAAAACTATCACGAAAGGATGCATCTCTTAGGGAAATACATCGAATCTAGACATATTTTGAAGAGTTTCCAAGGCACCTCTTGATAAACTATAAGGAAAAAGAGAGGACTTTGAAAAGAGTCCTGAAAATACTTGGAAAGTTTTGAAAGTTCTCATTTGAGGAGTTAGTTCGGGAGGGATTTTTAGGCACCACTTTTACTTTTATTTTATCATTTCTATTATTTTATTTTGAGCGATTGTAAAGAGAAGAGATTCAAAGGAACTTCAAGAGTTTGGTGGAGAACTTGATATAATTTTTATCTTTCTATTTTGAGACTACTTTTGGTTTTAATTGAGACTTGTTGTTGGTTTGACAAAGATTTCTAGTTTTAAACTAAAGTGTGGTTTTATTTTCTCAATAAATTCTGAGTAGTTTTCTTTATCGATCTTCTTAAAGTGATAAGTAATTAAGTTTTTGACGGAAATTATAGATAAGTAATTAAGTTGTGATGATTTAAATCCATGCACTTCATTTACTTCTTGATTTGGTCAATCCAGATGTTAAAATTTATTGTGAGAACATGTAAGAACCTGGCTAGTATTATCTTAGTCAACAATTGGAGAGAATCACATGAGATTCTATGAATGAGAATGTATTTCATACGATAAAGTGCAAATAAATAGGGAAATATTCATTGAAGTGTGTAGAGTTAGAGGACTTTAAAGTGACAGGTTAAAGCCCCCAACTTGGTTTATTGTTTTAGGTTCTGATACAAGATGTTAGCCGCAAGGTGGAAGGAATCAAGGGAACTCTAGAGTGAGAGTTGGTATCTTCTCTACCTAGCCGGTCTTCAGAACTATTCAAACTTTAAATTAATCAATGTTCTTTATAGCAACTCTAGTAAGGGTAAATAATATTATTGCTCCTATTTGACACAACAAAATCTTTATACTTTCATAATATAATTTGTATACTTATTACTGATTCACGATAAGAAGAAAGATAATTTTCTTATTAAGTGTTTTTCATCTACAAAACACTAGTTATCATATTAAGTTGTTACTATTTTATAAAAATATCAAAATTAAAAAAAATATTTGAATTTGTATTTCTGCAAAATATATTCAGTTTAAGTAATTGTCTTTTTAAAAATAAAAAGTTTTCTAAAAGTGTATATTGTATAAAATCAAGCAACAAAAATGGAGTTTTTCCATACAATTTCATGGTTTTCTAGGAAATAAGGTGTGTTCAGACTTTTGGCGCAGCATGCGCCAAGGCTTTGTAAATTAGCGCATCATACGCTAGAGTTTTAATTCACCAGATTTCAGTTTCTATGGAAATATGCTCCATACCACTTTATTTCAACCTCTATTTAGCTCAAATAAACCTTTATCAGCATATATAAATATCAAACTAACACAAAACTTTCACAAAACTCACATTTATATATAAACTCTGTTTTATTACAAACTAACTTTTTTTCAAGCCAACAAACATCAATTTCTATGTTCTAAAGAAAACCAACATTCTAACACTGAAATATAAACATCAAAATTCAAAGCATAAACATAGATTGTGTTCATTAGAAGGGAAATGCAATTCAACTTAACAAAATAAAACAAACATTACTAAATTAAAACGTTCCATGCATTGTTGACACTATTTTTTGTTGGAGGAGTTACCCATTGGAAGCTGTCGGTCGTTGGAATCAAAATCTCGTCACCCACTTCAGAAGGATATTTAATTTACATATGTATATAAAGTTTTAAAAAATATGAAATCAAAGTAACCCCGTATCATTCCTAGTTTAAATGAAAGAGTTTTATACCTCAAATCCTGTATCTATCCCAAAAGATAAACATAATACTTGAGGATGTGGCTAGATCAAATAAACTAAGAAATATATGACATCTATTTGGTCTACGAAACCATTTTCATTTGTTAAAAAGTTCCCCTATTTAATAAAAAGAATCAAATAGGGTTCATATTAAGCTGGGTTCGGACAAGCTTCCTATAAGGCAAGCCCCTATAGTTAATTACATCTTAGATAACAGAAGTTACTTAAGAAAACTCTCGATAAAAATCAGTAAATATTATCTTAAAAGAGGTCAAAAGAATAGGACTTTTCAATGAAATCAGACAAAGAGGTATGAAAGACGAATGGTTCCAATTTGGAACACTTTGTTGTACAGTCCAAAGGAGAAAGAACTAGGGGATGTCACACATATGGGGGAGAACCTCAGTGACTTCCTAAGCTATCCTATGGTTTGGCTTTAGTTGTAAAGAGAAATTTTTAGGTGTTTCATCATGGAAATTTTATTTTTTAGGGGTTACATTTGTGTAAAACAATCACAAAAATAGCCTGGAAGATGTGAGGATTTAGGTCATTGCGAAAGACAACCTCGGAATCCTAAGATGAGTTAGGCCTTAGATTGTACAATAAAGATATACAAAGGCCTAAAGATGAGGTAAGAATTTATGTTTCATAAGCAAACTACCTCAATGTCCTATGGCTCGGTTATTTAATTATAAAAAAGGAAATTGGTTTAGCTAAGAAAGACATGTTTTATTGTTGAAGAAGGTTGTCCTACCCACTAGTTATTTATGATTTAAGATGCCTAAAGTTAAAGCCAAGCTTGTACTATTTAAAAATATTAATCACCAATCATATCATTTTCTAAATCCAATCGACTTGGGTTTAGACAGCAAACCTATGTCACTACCAAGCCTTTTAATAATCATAAAGAATAAAATGGTGATTATCAAAGTTTTGATTTAAGTGTGATAGATTCTTATTAAGTGATCAAATCATCCTCAACTTTGGGCTTGAAGAAAGTAAGTATCATCTTCTAGCTTAAGCCCATCAATTAAGAATCATTTGATCTTTAATTGACTTTTGAGTCTTGAAGATTAGGAAAACAATGTATTTAGTTGATGTTGTGCAAGGGTGTTGAATGGTTTTCTACATTTTAGCCCAATTATATTTCACTCATCCAAACATGTTTATTAAATTCAAAATTACCCATTTTTCGTTTGATAATCCTAAATTTTTTATTAAGGCACCAAAGTCCTAAAATTACAACTTTGTCCTTGAGGAACTTCACCTCATAACTCTTTAAACACAACTAAAATGACTTTGAGGGGTTAAAGTGTTATATTCATGAGGTAATTAAAATGTTAGAGGAGGATATGTGGACCTCTCAAAATTTGATTTACTTTAGATAATTATTTAAATTTAAACAATAAATTATTCAAAAGTTAATTTATTTAATCATCTAAAATAAAATTTTTATTTATCAAAAAATTATTAGAGGTTTCCTGAGGCCGGATAAACACTCAGGCAAAATTTCATGATTTTTTGAATCAAATTTCTATTTTTATTATTTAATTTTAGATAAATTTTCACGATTTATCTAAACAGAAAATAGTGTTTTAATTACAAAAAATATTTTTATACTTTAATTAGACTCCTCTGAGTTTAGAAAACTCAACAAATCAAATTTAATATTTTTTTAATTTTTAGTTTATTTAATATAATTATTTTTGTGAGAAAATATGAAAAGGTCATTTTAAGCCTTGAAAATTTCTTTTTAACTTAGAAAAATTAGA
>NEWO01000245.1:142572-153769 GCA_003013225.1 Phalaenopsis aphrodite | reverse complement strand
ACGATGGATCAATCTTTTAGCTCCATCCTCCACCTAAATTCCGTTCAGCGGTAGCTTGGCATTTAGTTTTCGGCTACTGCTCGAGATGAAAGTGGGCGTAACTTCAACCTGAAAGATATGAGTAGTAGGGAGAAGTATCGCCTTTACAGGTGGAGTTTTGGTAAACTTTCTATTGCTCCACTCAAGACATACTAACAATATCTAAATTGAGCGCATATGTGACTTCTGGCCATTAAATTCCAATTTTGTGAGAAACTATTATTTGTATATTTGTAGGCCAAGGAATGCTACAGTATATAGTGGTTAATTTTATGAGTAATTCGGTTCTCTCACTCATAGAGGAATATAACTTGTAGAAACCTGCTTTTGTGAAATATTGACAAATTAATCATCGTTATTCCTTTGCTAAAAACACATAAATTATTCAGTTCAGGGGCAGAATGGTCATTTATCCACAAACAACTACAAATCAATTATTTACCAAATGCACAAACCAAACAGTCAGCCAGCTTATCCTAATCAGCTGCTTATCAGCAGATTATCAGGATAAGCCACTTATCAACAGAAGCTCGATAAGCTGCAGCCGCCCCAAACAGACCCTAACTCACGAAGCCTCCTCAAGTCTTCTTCTTTTATATTAGGCTGCCTCCATTAGAAAAGAATTAAAAATTCCCGCCAAAGTTGCCTCTTTTGAATTCAAAAGATGTGTCATTTGATCCATCATATCCCTTCGTAAAAGAACTTTCCAAAGTGTCTAGATGCATTGAGTTACTTCAAGAGGTGTGTAGAACATGTTTCCCTTTGAAAATTCATTTAAAATTTGTCTCACATTGCCTTAATTTAAAAAATACATCCCTGGAGCATCATCTGTCGATCTAGCGCTTCATGCGCCAGTTCTCTGGATTGTGGCGCATCATGCACCGATCTAGCGCATCATGCACCAGAATCCCAAAATTCGTTGTTTTGGCTCCAAATTTCATCCTTTTTACCATTTGTGCTCCAAATGCCTAAAAATGATATATCTACAACAAGAACACAAAAATACCCTTCTTTAAAGTACAATATCACCAAAATCAAGCATAAAATAAGTACTTAAAATAGTATATTATTTTGGTGTATCAAAATCCCCCAAACTTAAATGTTACTTTTCCTCAAGAGACATTTTCATTTCATAAAGGCATATGACTTAGGATAGAGATTGAGCTATAACTTCTATACTATAATTTAGGAAATAGAATAGCAATAATTAAGAAAAAGCCTTTAGTAACTTAGATTCAAACTCTAAGTCTAGAATACTTATGAATCAAATTTAGGATTTTTGAATCTATATTCATTTCAAGAAGAATTACAACTTGTGACATTTAGAACATTTAAAATATTAATATGAAAAAGAACCTCCTAAAAACTTTATTAGGAATGCTACTAATACTTCAATACAAGTTTAAAAAATGTAATAAAGCCTCTTTCCTTAAGTTGATTCAAGTGAAACCAATTTTTGATTAGGCAACTCTTCAAGTTTCTCCTTACTTTTTTTTTCTCTTTCTTTCTTTTTTTTTTCTTTTAGGATCTTTTCAATCCTTTCTTTTCTTCTTCTTTTTCTTTTTATTTTTCAAGTTAGGATTACTATATATGAATAGACTTTAATAATTTTGAACTTCACTATCCTCTTCTTAAAGTCAAAACTCTTTACCTTTCTTCACTTTATAAATTCATATTAGTTTAGGATTTTTCATAAAGTCTCGTTCTTTTTTTCTTACATGAAACTCTAAAATTTTTAATACTTAAAAAATGCAATTTTCCTTACTTTAAATAGAAAAAAAACATAGCCTTATCCTATCATACCAAATATCTTTAACTTTAGAATTTAACCTTCATTATTAAAAACTATTTTTCCTAATTTTACCGTAATATTTATAAACATAAGTATAGTAATTTAAAGTTAAATCTTCATATCTGAGGTCATGTCAAATTAATTTTAAAAATATAGTTACTTAAGGAAAAAATAAATTTTAGTTTATTCCTTTACAAAAGAAATTTTTCTTTACCCCAAACTTAAGGTTTTAAGTGAATTTTTTTAAAATCTTTATAGTATAAAATTTAGTAGGTGAAAGAAAACAGTAAATGTATGAAAAAAAAATCTGACTTGTAGAAGGTTTCTATGAAACTGAGCTTTGGTATACTGCAGGTACTAACTGTAAAATTACATACAGGCTTTAAAGCATTAAATTAAACATAATATATTCTCGAGAACTTACTGAGAATTAAAACCATAAATACAAAAACTGAAAAAAACTAAACTCACAAACTAAACTGAAAATACTAAAAATACAAAAAAAGTGAAACTTTATAATTACTGTTATAGATTCAGTTCACAACACAACATAAAACTTTTTATTGCAACAGTTTTCAAATAAAAGTTCATCATAATACAAACACAAAAAAAAATCAAACATCAAAAATAAACTAAACAAGACTCATAAAACGTCAATCTTCATCACCTTCCACTTCTTCATTTGATTCTTCTTCTTCTTCTTGTTCATCATGAACATAAGTATAGGGAGCGAAACTGGGGCAAGCAGGAAAGAACACACTAGGTTCAGCACTAAGATGTGTTACCATGACATTCTCAAAATCAATATCATGTTGTCCTCTCCTTGCACGTATTCATCTTATATTCATTCCTTATATCAAGAATTTTGTTTAGGAAAAGAGATGTGAAATTCAAAATCACTAAAGGCCTATCCAGATATAGTAATCTTTGCTTTAAAAAGAAAAGAGAAAAAGAAAAAAAAAACATAAAAAGAAATTTCTGAATTAGATGGAAACAAAAAAATATAAGACTTGATCATATTTTTTAAAAAGAAACAAAAAAAGAAGGAGAAGCATGAGGATTAATGCTTGATCAAAAATTGGTTCTACATTTGATCTTTTTAAAATATAAGACTTGAGAAACTCTTAAGTTTATAGATAAAATACAGTAGTAAAATTATTTTTAATGAAAATTTTTAAGTGGAGATAATAAAAAACTACATTCTAAATTTGGAAAATCTACAACACATTTCTGAATTAGATGGAAACTCATATTTTCATCTTTCTTAACTTTAAGATTTTCTAAACTTTAAGTTGGTCTCGTTTCTTGATTATTTATTCTAAACTAGACTCCTATATTTCTAAATCTAAATTTTAGTAACTCCTACAGAAACTCATATACATATATTCATAAGTTGTTTTTAAAGATTGAAGTGTCACTTGAGGACAAGTAACTTTCTAAGTTTAGGGGATTTTGATACACCTAAAATATATAGTATTTTTAGACACATTTTTATACCTACTTTTGAGATATTGCACTTTAATGGAAGGTAATTTTGTAATTTTCTTGCACATACAGGTAAAAAAAGTGAAAAATGCTTAAGAGAGTGAAGAAGGATCAAATTTGAAGGAAAAAGGTGAAAAATGTGCAAATGAGTTTTGGCGCCTAAGCACCGAGTAAACAGAGAAAGCCATGCCTAAGCACCAGAGGCCCCAAACTTAAGTGCCAGTGGCATTTAATAGAATAGTAAAGTTAGTTTTTGCGAATTTGGAAGAGGTTTTTGAGGCACGCATTGGCTTAATAGGTGGTTATAACCACCATGAATGAAAACTATCACGAAAGGATGCATCTCTTAGGGAAATACATCGAATCTAGACATATTTTGAAGAGTTTCCAAGGCACCTCTTGATAAACTATAAGGAAAAAGAGAGGACTTTGAAAAGAGTCCTGAAAATACTTGGAAAGTTTTGAAAGTTCTCATTTGAGGAGTTAGTTCGGGAGGGATTTTTAGGCACCACTTTTACTTTTATTTTATCATTTCTATTATTTTATTTTGAGCGATTGTAAAGAGAAGAGATTCAAAGGAACTTCAAGAGTTTGGTGGAGAACTTGATATAATTTTTATCTTTCTATTTTGAGACTACTTTTGGTTTTAATTGAGACTTGTTGTTGGTTTGACAAAGATTTCTACTTTTAAACTAAAGTGTGGTTTTATTTTCTCAATAAATTCTGAGTAGTTTTCTTTATCGATCTTCTTAAAGTGATAAGTAATTAAGTTTTTGACGGAAATTATAGATAAGTAATTAAGTTGTGATGATTTAAATCCATGCACTTCATTTACTTCTTGATTTGGTCAATCCAGATGTTAAAATTTATTGTGAGAACATGTAAGAACCTGGCTAGTATTATCTTAGTCAACAATTGGAGAGAATCACATGAGATTCTATGAATGAGAATGTATTTCATACGATAAAGTGCAAATAAATAGGGAAATATTCATTGAAGTGTGTAGAGTTAGAGGACTTTAAAGTGACAGGTTAAAGCCCCCAACTTGGTTTATTGTTTTAGGTTCTGATACAAGATGTTAGCCGCAAGGTGGAAGGAATCAAGGGAACTCTAGAGTGAGAGTTGGTATCTTCTCTACCTAGCCGGTCTTCAGAACTATTCAAACTTTAAATTAATCAATGTTCTTTATAGCAACTCTAGTAAGGGTAAATAATATTATTGCTCCTATTTGACACAACAAAATCTTTATACTTTCATAATATAATTTGTATACTTATTACTGATTCACGATAAGAAGAAAGATAATTTTCTTATTAAGTGTTTTTCATCTACAAAACACTAGTTATCATATTAAGTTGTTACTATTTTATAAAAATATCAAAATTAAAAAAAATATTTGAATTTGTATTTCTGCAAAATATATTCAGTTTAAGTAATTGTCTTTTTAAAAATAAAAAGTTTTCTAAAAGTGTATATTGTATAAAATCAAGCAACAAAAATGGAGTTTTTCCATACAATTTCATGGTTTTCTAGGAAATAAGGTGTGTTCAGACTTTTGGCGCAGCATGCGCCAAGGCTTTGTAAATTAGCGCATCATACGCTAGAGTTTTAATTCACCAGATTTCAGTTTCTATGGAAATATGCTCCATACCACTTTATTTCAACCTCTATTTAGCTCAAATAAACCTTTATCAGCATATATAAATATCAAACTAACACAAAACTTTCACAAAACTCACATTTATATATAAACTCTGTTTTATTACAAACTAACTTTTTTTCAAGCCAACAAACATCAATTTCTATGTTCTAAAGAAAACCAACATTCTAACACTGAAATATAAACATCAAAATTCAAAGCATAAACATAGATTGTGTTCATTAGAAGGGAAATGCAATTCAACTTAACAAAATAAAACAAACATTACTAAATTAAAACGTTCCATGCATTGTTGACACTATTTTTTGTTGGAGGAGTTACCCATTGGAAGCTGTCGGTCGTTGGAATCAAAATCTCGTCACCCACTTCAGAAGGATATTTAATTTACATATGTATATAAAGTTTTAAAAAATATGAAATCAAAGTAACCCCGTATCATTCCTAGTTTAAATGAAAGAGTTTTATACCTCAAATCCTGTATCTATCCCAAAAGATAAACATAATACTTGAGGATGTGGCTAGATCAAATAAACTAAGAAATATATGACATCTATTTGGTCTACGAAACCATTTTCATTTGTTAAAAAGTTCCCCTATTTAATAAAAAGAATCAAATAGGGTTCATATTAAGCTGGGTTCGGACAAGCTTCCTATAAGGCAAGCCCCTATAGTTAATTACATCTTAGATAACAGAAGTTACTTAAGAAAACTCTCGATAAAAATCAGTAAATATTATCTTAAAAGAGGTCAAAAGAATAGGACTTTTCAATGAAATCAGACAAAGAGGTATGAAAGACGAATGGTTCCAATTTGGAACACTTTGTTGTACAGTCCAAAGGAGAAAGAACTAGGGGATGTCACACATATGGGGGAGAACCTCAGTGACTTCCTAAGCTATCCTATGGTTTGGCTTTAGTTGTAAAGACAAATTTTTAGGTGTTTCATCATGGAAATTTTATTTTTTAGGGGTTACATTTGTGTAAAACAATAACAAAAATAGCCTGGAAGATGTGAGGATTTAGGTCATTGCGAAGGACAACCTCGGAATCCTAAGAGGAGTTAGGCCTTAGATTGTACAATAAAGATATACAAATGCCTAAAGATGAGGTAAGAATTTATGTTTCATAAGCAAACTACCTCAATGTCCTATGGCTTGGTTATTTAATTATAAAAAAGGAAATTGGTTTAGCTAAGGAAGACATGTTTTTTTGTTGAAGAAGGTTGTCCTACCCAATAGTTATTTATGATTTAAGATGCCTAAAGTTAAAGCCAGGCTTGTACTGTTTAAAAATATTAATCACCAATCATATCATTTTCTAAATCCAATCGACTTGGGTTTAGACAGCAAACCTATGTCACTACCAAGCCTTTTAATAATCATAAAGAATGAAATGGTGATTATCAAAGTTTTGATTTAAGTGTGACAGATTCTTATTAAGTGATCAAATCATCCTCAACTTTGGGCTTAAAGAAAGTAAGTATCATCTTCTAACTTAAGCCCATCAATTAAGAATCATTTGATCTTAATTGACTTTTGAGTCATGAAGATTAGGAAAACTATGTTTTTAGTTGATGTTGTGCAAGGGTGTTGAATGGTTTTCTACCTTTTAGCCCAATTGTATTTCACTCATCCAAACATGTTTATTAAATTCAAAATTACCCATTTTTCGTTTGATAATCCTAAATTTTTTATTAAGGCACCAAAGTCCTAAAATTACAACTTTGTCCTTGAGGAACTTCACCTCATAACTCTTTAAACACAACTAAAATGACTTTGAGGGGTTAAAGTGTTATATTCATGAGGTAATTAAAATGTTAGAGGAGGATATGTGGACCTCTCAAAATTTGATTTACTTTAGATAATTATTTAAATTTAAACAATAAATTATTCAAAAGTTAATTTATTTAATCATCTAAAATAAAATTTTTATTTATCAAAAAATTATTAGAGGTTTCCTGAGGCCGGATAAACACTCAGGCAAAATTTCATGATTTTTTGAATCAAATTTCTATTTTTATTATTTAATTTTAGATAAATTTTCACGATTTATCTAAACAGAAAATAGTGTTTTAATTACAAAAAATATTTTTATACTTTAATTAGACTCCTCTGAGTTTAGAAAACTCAACAAATCAAATTTAATATTTTTTTAATTTTTAGTTTATTTAATATAATTATTTTTGTGAGAAAATATGAAAAGGTCATTTTAAGCCTTGAAAATTTCTTTTCAACTTAGAAAAATTAGAAAAAAATGCCTAATAAATTCTAAGAGATCAGGGGACATTCCCACTCATTTTGAACCACTTTCTATATTTTTTAAAATTTTGATTATTTTAATTATTTTAATTTAAAGTATATTTAAAAAATGAAATATTGTCACAAAAATGGGTTTTATTTTTATAAAATGCCCCTGATCACAAAAACTCATAAACATAGTTTTCATATTTGTTAATAATATTTAATTTAATATAATTATTTTTATAAAAAAAGCATGGTTTCCTTAAGAAATCCATTTTAGTTCCTAGACTAAGTCAAATAATTTTTTACAGTAGATAGATATGATTTTTATGAATAATGTGGAGTTCATTTTGTTAATTTTTTATATGTATTTAATTTACACAAGTTAATACAAGGTATTTAAATTTAACTAAGTATAAAAATTCACAAAATGATTCAAAGAATCACAATAATTTTTCTAGATTTCTCTGACCACAGGGAACCTACTAAAATTGTTCTCATAATTTTTCAGGCGATATTTTGATTTATATAATTAAAATAAGCTAAAATGCTTACCTTAGCTTGAAAATTAGGTTTAGAAGCATAGACATGCTTCCTGACATTGGAAAAAACAAAAGACATCACCTCTATCATGAGGAACAAATCCTCAAAATTTGAAGCCAAGGTGAAATATTTTAAGCCATGGAGAACTAAAATACCACATAGGGTATTTAATTAATTAAAAATCAAGGACTGAGAAAATAATTTTTATTTTTAGTCGACATTAATCTCCTTTGTTCACTGAGCAAGAAGATATTTTTCTTTTATTTTTATGATTTTTTTAGAGAAAGATATAGATTTTTGAAGTTTAGGCATTTAAAAAATTCAAAAATACCTATTTTTTTACTTATCCACGCGACACCAACTCATCCTCGACCTCTGTGAAGTTTCTACGCGTCACTCCACCATTTTATATCGTCAGCCACGTAGCCTCCACGCGGACCACACTTCATGCACCATGGATCTATTCGTCTTGATCTCCTCCATCCATTAGATACACACACAATTGGATGGCTCTCCTTCATCATCCCCAAGTGACCTAACCCGTGAGCCGTTCACACTAAAACCTTAAGACCTTGGCCTAGACTCAACCAAATCATGTGGGATTTGTTCTTAAAATTTCATTTACTCAAAAAGAACACATCCATATGGTTTATACGATATGAAATACAGTAAATACTTATGGAGGGTCGAAACAAGCTCGGTTTAAGGTTGGAGTTCAATAACTTTGTCTGAGAGGGAAGGCCTCAATCAGATGGTTATGGTAGCTTTTATTGGTCCCAACGAACCTCCAGATGAAGTCTCAAGCCTTAGTGAGTGGCCCATGTATGAATTTGAACAAGCTTGATTTCAGGTGTTAGTCTAGAGCTAGGTTACAGGTTATTTTAGAGGGGGCTTTTATGGGGAATCAACTTCTTTCACTGTGGGGATGGTGTGTGCACAGTAATTGGAGTTTGTTTTATTATGGATATGTGGAGAGTTCTATCCTAGTTTTTGCAAAACTTTGAGGTCAAAATTGAGCTTCCACAGTGCGGATCAGTGGAGGAAAATGATGGGCTTGAACTGAGGAGGTCTTAGGGAGACTCTGAGAGAAATTTGGCATAGTTTCCATAAGAAAATTTCAGCTATTTTTCCTTGGCCATGGAGGTGAGGTTTAAATAAAAATGTCCTAGGGTGGTTGTCATAGCCAATTGAGGGGTACAAAATGTGCTTAGTTGGAGGGTTTTGAACTGTTAAAACCAATTGAACTTGCTCAGTTCATATGAGTGAGTTTGGGTTAGGATTTTGGCTTTGGGCTCTTGGTTTCAAGGTTTTCTGGCCACTAGGCCGGCCGACAAGGCCAGGGGAGGTGGCGCGGTGGTTGGGTGAGTAAGTGGGAGGGTTTATTATAATAAACCCTCAATGGTAAGTGATGATGAGGAAGATTTTTGATTAAGGCTCATAAATGGGAATAAATCCCTTAATTTAGGGATTCAATGGTCCATAGCTTACATTGGTTGGTACAAAGTGGTTTAGCCTAGTTAATAGAGTGTACTTAGTGGTTGGGTGTCATCAATTTGGTGGCTTAGGCATGGCTAAGTAAATTTTGGTGCATGGGTTCTATTTTGGTCCAAATGGCTAAAAGTTGAGTTTGTGTTAGGCTAAACATAACCTTGAGCCCAATAGATTGAAAAATATTGGGTAGATGATTGTTATAAAGATTTTTGGTGAAGTATTTATATGATTTTGAGTTCAATTAGAAGCTTAATTTGAAGGATTTTGGGATTTTGGTAAATTTGGGCATGTTGGGCTAGACTTGGGTCTAGATTGGGCTAAGGCTGGGTGAGGTTCAAATTGATTGTTGAAAATGGTCTATATGAATTTCATAAAGATCTTTGAACAAATATTGGGTGCCAATTTTGGGGTTAAGTCATTCAATTTGGTGGAATTTGGGGACATACTCAATTTGGGGCAAATTTGGGGAATTTTGGAATTGGGTTGAAATTAAATGAAATTGAGGCTTAACCAAGGCCAATTGAAAGTTCAATTTGATTTGTAGGATTGTTATTAAGACATTAGGATTCATATTATGGTAAATCAAGTAGGCTATGTGGTAAAATTAGGTAAGATTAGGTCATAGGACCAACATTGGGGGTTTGACTTCGATCAAAATTGAGCTCAAAGTACTAGTCAATTAAGCTTAGATTTGGTTTAGATTGTTCATGTGAAAGTTTAGCTTGATTTTAGAATTGAAATTGAGGGGAATTGGGCCCAAATTCATGGACATTTGAGGTGAATTTATGAAAACCCCTTTAAAGCAATTTGGGGATTTTGGTCAAAATGGTCAAGTTGGCCAACTTGGGTTCAATTGGAGGGTCCAAATTGGTTTTAAAAAATTTTGGAGTCATTTTGGAAGTTTTGGGAAAGTTTGGGTGCCAAGGGTATTTTTGTAATTTTGGCAATTTTGGGAATTTTGGGTGGTTTTGGGTAATTTGGGCATTTTGAAATGGTTTTAAATGATTTTTGAACAAACTTGAGTATTTTTGGGTGAAATTATGATTTTTGGCCAAACTTCGGATTTGCGGGGTTTAGGTAATTTGGGTAGGTTTGGAGGTAAAAGGTAAAAATAAATATTATTGGGGGAATTCGGAAACCAACCACCATATGTGAGCTATGGACTCATGGAATCCCCATTTTGGTCCTCTATGTAGTGGTCTTAGCTAAACCCTAACCAAGGGCTAATGGGTCTAGGTGACCATCTACATGAGTCTCCTAAAGATCAAGGGGTCAAAGTCAATAATTTTGAATTTTAGGATTGTGAGTTGATATAGGTGATAGTGAGTGATAGTGAGTGCAAGTGAGTGAAACAGCTCTAGAACAACACCCAAAGTCAACCCTAAGGTCAATCACTTTTACGGGAACTCACCACCTACTAAGTTCTAGAGGGTAGAACCAGTATATGAAACTTCAAGTTGAGCAGAGAGGAGTTTAGAGTTTCTAATGGTGAGGGTTCCTTTTCTAGTTTTTTAGGAATAGTCAATAGGAAAATCCTATGGCTAGAACTTAAGCAACTATAGAGGGAAAATTAAACCGCAACCAAAAGTGAGGTCAACATGCATAAATTAAGATCAAACATCTTGTTTACTATCATCCTCCTGAATATCTCCCGTAGATTGATGGTGCACATATAGGTTGTAGAATGGGAGAAATGAAAATTCATCAGTTGAATTTTCCTCCTCAATCCAAGCATGTTTCTTGAACATACGTACCAATCCGTCTTCAATATGCTCTGTGTGTTCAAAATGTTCTTTCAGTCTCCAATCTAGATGATTTAACATTTCTGTAATATTCCCAATCACGTGCATGAGATTCTGCACATCTTCTCTATATTCTTGATACTCTTTCAAAGTGCACTTGCGTTGTAGTAGGGCTGAACAGGTGATGAATTCTGAGATCCTTGATC
>NEWO01000245.1:129706-142537 GCA_003013225.1 Phalaenopsis aphrodite | reverse complement strand
TACCAATCCGTCTTCAATATGCTCTGTGTGTTCAAAATGTTCTTTCAGTCTCCAATCTAGATGATTTAACATTTTTGTAATATTCCAAATCACGTGCATGAGATTCTGCACATCTTCTCTATCTTCTTGATACTCTTTCAAAGTGCACTTGCGTTGTAGTAGGGCTGAACATGTGATGAATTCTGAGATCCTTGATCAATCATTACATTCATGTCATTTTCATCTCCCATTCAAATACAATTGTAATAGATTTCTAGATCCATTGGCTTGCAAGGAAGTAGCATTTTTTCCTAACTTTCATATGGTACTTGCCATTGAATGCATAGTAGGAAAATTGTGGTTGGATGTCCAAGTACAGTTGTAGAACTATTTATAATCAAACCCAAAATTGATTTCACAATATTAGCTCCAACATCAATAGGTTTTCTGGTTTGGATGCAATAATTTAAAATAATGCTCTCCTTTGTTACCTTACTAATCATCATAGTAGGCAGTAATGGATGAAATGGAGAAGTGCTAGGCTTTTGAAACTGGATTTAAAATTGATGAAGGAAAACTTACATTTCCATCATCTCTGGTCACCTAATTTGCATCTTCATTTGTAAGGTAGTGGTAGAGTTCATTCATATTCTCTCTTGTAGGGGTAAAGTTTGCATAATAGTGGATAATCACATTTTAAATCATAAACTCTCATTTATTCATGAAGGAGTGAATTGCACAAACTTGCCTTGCAAGTAAATCATTCCTTGGTTGATACCATGAAGATTTACATAAAATTCTCTTACTACAAGAACAACAACAACGGCAGTAATGTAGCAAAGCACTTCCCAACGCCTCTGCGTAATAGTCTATTCCACTCGAGTATTCGGTGTATTGAATCCTCGATTCACAAATCCCCTTTCCTTGATAAGTCGCTTCTTCACTAGAAAGGGATCATGTAATTTTTGCGCATCAAAACTGACAAACTTTCTCCAATTGAAAATTCCAAATCTAGCAGAGTTTTTAGTGTGGGAACCCATAGAATTTGAAAAATGGTGACTTGTTTTTCATTCCCCCCCCCTAAAATACGGTTTGGAGTCAGTTTTTAAGAGTTATATGGAGAAGAAACTGCTAAAAGATTTTTGTCGTTTTTGTTTACTTTTAATTACTTTAAGATCTGCGGTTAATCATGCGCCAACTCTCTAGATAGTGGCGTGTCATTTTTTTCGTTTCAATTTTGCTCCATTAAATTCTTAATGTTTCTATGAAATTAGGAAAATAAAGAAGTTTTTAAATATTTTATCAAATACACAGATTGCATAAATACATAAACATAAATATATGTAAACTATTTCAAACAAAATAAACTCAAAAACTAACTAACAACAACTTATATGGGTTGCCTCCCACAAAGCGCTTGGTTTAATGTCGTCAGCCCGACATTTCCCAGTCTTATTCTGGGTAACCCAATATTGCAGTCTGTAAAAAACTTGGTCTTTGACCATCAAAATATGATTTAAATCTGTGCCCATTCACTTGAAATTTTGTTCCAGTCTTAATAATAACTGCCCCATAGGGATAGACTTTTATAACTATAAATGACCCTATCCACCGAGAATTTAATTTTCCAAAAAATAATTTCAAGCTTATATTATATAATAAAACTTCTTATCCAGGTTCAAATTCTCTTTTTTTTATTTTCTGATCTTGTCATATTTTCATCTTTTCTTTATAAATCCTTACATTATCGCAAGATTCATTTATAATTACCTCAAGCTCATTCAGTTGCAATAATCATTTATCACCAGCTTCTTTCAAATTGAAAATGAATTCTTTTATTCCTCAATAAGCTTTATGCTTCAATTCAACTAACAAGTGACAAGTCTTCCTAAAAATTAATCTATAAGGGGACATTCCTATAAGTGTCTTATAGGTTGTTCTTTATGCCCATAATGTTGTATCCAATCTAGTAGACCAATCCATTGTACTAAGATTAACACAAATTCTCTTATTTTCATGATTAAATACTTCTGCTAAACCACTAGTCTGGGATGATAACCAGTTGCAATTTTATACATTATATTATATTTTTCCACCAATCTTGCAACTTTGCATTCCTAAAATTAGATCATCCAACGGTAATGATTACACTTGGCATTCCATATCTTGTAAAAATATTTTTAATTAAAAATTTTGAAACACTCAGAGCATCACATCGAGATAAAGCGATTGCCTCAAATTATTTTGAAACGTAATCCACTGCAATCAATATGTATATATTTTTGAATGAGGGTATAAATGGTCCCATAAAATCCAATCCCCATGCATAAAAAATTTCAATTTCCAAATAAAAATTAAGAGGCATTTCATTTCTTCTTGAAATATTACCTACTCTTTGACACCAATCACATGTTTTGATATATATATTAACATCTCTAAATAAAGTAGGCCAATAAAATCCAGATTATAAATTTTTATCAACAATTCAATCATTCACAAAACATCCTCCAAATTCAGAATCATGACATTTTTCAATAAGGCACACATTTTTTATATAAATAAGGATCAACCCAAAAATAAGATTTTGTGTCATGAATGATTTTCTTTTCCTGCTGTTTTATTAGTTCATATGGTAAAATACTACTAACGATATAATTTACAATATCAACATACCAATGTATTTCCCATCCTTTTATAGCATAAAGGCGTTTATCACAAAAAGTTTCATTAATCTCTTTTCCATGTCAATTATGTCTTCATGTTCTAGCCTAGGCAGATGATCAACAATTTGATTATCAATCTCTTTGGTATTGACTACTACAAAATCAAACTCTTGCATCAGAAGTACCCATCTAAACTTATCAAAAGCATACATAATAGCTAATAACTCTTTTTCAATGGTGACATAATTGATTTGAGCATCATTAAAATTCTTACTAGCGTAGTATATAACTTTTAAAATTTTATAATATCTCTGCCCTAAAGCAACTCCAATTGCATAATCAATAGCATCACACATTAACTCAAAAGGTTTCTCCCAATCAGGAGAAACAATTATAGGAGGAGTGATCAATTTTCCTTTAAAGTTTCAAAGGCTTTAAGGCAATCTTGATTAACTTCAAACTTTGTATCTTTCTCCAGAAGTTAGCATAAAGGTTTAGAAATTTCATAAATATCTTCAATTTATCTCCTATAAAATCTGGTAATATGGTAGTTGGAGGTAGGTTTGATATAACATGTATTTTTGCAGGACCTACTTCCATGTCTTTCTTTGAACTTTTATGCCCAAGCACAATTCCTGCTACAACCATAAATTGACATTTTTCCTAGTTCAATATGAGATTAGTCCTATCACAAAGTTCTAGAACTTTTTATAAATGAATTAGACATATTTTGAATGAAGTTCCAAATGCAAAAAAAAATCATCCATAAAGACTTCAATCCATTTTTTAATCAAATCACTGAAAATTGACATCATACATCTTTAAAAATGTTACAAGTGCATTACATAATCCAGAAGGCATTAGCCATAAAGCAAAAGTTCTATAATGACTAGTAAATGGTTTTTTCTCTTAATCCTCTAAATCAATAGTTATTTGGTGGCAGAATTTAATATTTATGCCCAGCTAATCTATCCAACATCTGGTAAAAAAAAGGGTAAAGAAAAATGATTCTTCCTGGTGGTAGAATTTAATTTTTTATAATCCATGAAGATTCTCCAACCAGCGACTTATCTTGTTGATATTAATTCATTATGCTCATTTGTCACTACAGTCATACGTCCTTTCTTTATACACAGTGAATTGGACTAACCCAAGCACTGTCTAAAATTAGATATATTATTTCAACATATAAACATTTTAAAATTTCTTTCTTTATAACTTCTTTCATCATAGGATTAAAACTCCTTTGAGGATCAGCTCTTGATTTAAGTTGATCTTCTAATAAAATTCTATGCATACAAATTGAAGGACTGATTCCTTTATGATGAAAGGAAATTGCTATTACTAATATTGGTTGTTTGAGATACTATCAGAACAAAATTATAAACCACTAGCAAAATTTAAATGCAAAGTTTACAACAGTAACTACTAAACTATGTTTATGTGATAAAGTTTTCTAATATGAAAAGGTATCTTTCCCACTACATTGAGTTTTTGGTAAAGTGAGATAAGATAAATGGTTTAAATATGTATTATGCCAAATAGGAGCAATTTTAATTCTCTACCCTGATTCAGTGTTATAGAAAATCATTGGCTAATCTCAGGTTTAGTCTCTAAATTTATGGCTAGGCTAGGAGGATACTGACTCTCACTCTACAGCTCCCACTTCCTTCCCCCTGAAGGCTAACTCTCGCTTTAGTTCTTAAACACTAAGAAATAATTGGGGATATTAGTCTGTCACCCTAAAAATCTCCAGTTCTACACCCAATAATGTATATTTCCCTATTTATTTGCACTTAATTCCAAGAACGAAATACTCCTTCATGGAATTAAATGTGATTCTCACTCTATTCTAGAACTCATACTTCGTTTCCCAGATCATATTTTTCACAACATATTATAACAATTGAATTGGCCAGATTGAAAAGTAATTTATGAACGGAGTTAAAAACCATCACAATTTATTTTATATTTTAACATTGGCACATCCAAATTATCTCTTCATTTCACCATATCTCAGATTAGTGAGAAAGATAAAGGAAATTACTCAGACTTCATTAGAAAGATACAGCGAAACACAAATTTCATATATAAAAGAATGTTCATACAATAATAATAAACGAACAACACATATCTGAAACTCTTTTTCAAAGTAAATCCCTTGTAGCCTCTCTTAGGAAATGTAGAAAGAAGAAATCAATCACTTCTCTTCGTATCTAACGCCTAATTTTTTTGTGTGGACTCCTGACGTAGCTCTACGTGCCACGCAGGTTATTCTTGAGTTATTTTCAGGTTATTTCTGGGTTGGTTTCAATAATCCCAAAATAACCCATAAAGAACCCACGGTCTTTATTTTTTAGTTATTTCTAGGTTATTTGGGATTACTAAAAATAACCCATAAATAACCTAAGAATAACTCACGAACAACCTCCGCGGCACGTAGATCTACGTCAGGAGTTTGAACAAAAAATGTGCTCCTCTCCAACACTCTTAGAGAAGAATTCACACTTAAACTCACCACAAAAATTAAAAACTATAAGGAAAATAAATGACTAATGAACTCTAAGTGGCTATATGGAATGTGGAATAGCATATAAGAGAGTGGAAAGCGATTGAAGGGTGATAAGCGACACAAAGAGAGGTCCTTTCTGATTATTTTTGGCTATAAATAGAGTCTATTATCAGTTTTCTAATAAGTGCATCCAAAAACTCTTAAAAAATTGTCCAAATTTGTCGAATCTTCTATAAATAGGGCCTGCACAGACACTGACACCTTTGGCGCCTGTAGCCATTTAATTAATCCACATTATCTGTCAAATGGCACCGTCGACGCTGAACATTTCTTCTAAAGCTCCATTTTTACTCCAAATTCCATCATTTTTGCTTCAATTCCTAGAAATCAACAACCTACAAGAAAACATAAAAAATACCTTCCTTTAAAATGCAATATCACCAAAAATGAGTATAAAATATAGGTTTAGATATGCAAATATTTTTTGTGTATCAAAATCACCTAAAATTAAATGTTACTTGTCCTCAAGTAACTCCTTTACTACATAAAAAAAATAACTCATGGCAAAGAATTTAACTTTTGGATTTCCATATTTTGGTCCACTAAATACAATAACATAACTTAAGAAAAATGTAAAATAACTCCAATTAATACTAATGGTATAAGAATATCTAGCAGTCAAGTCTAAGACTTCTTAATCTTTGGTCTTTTCATGGAAAATTGCAAATTATTCATATTAAAGCCACTTAGGATGTCCATATGAAAAAGAACTTCATGAAACTTTACTAGTAAATATGCTAATACTAAAATATAAGTTTAGAAAATGTATCCAAGCCTTCTTCTTTAAGTTGATTTAAGTGAAGCCATTTTTAATTATGCATCTCCTCAAGATTCTCCTCACATCTTTTTCTTTTCTTTCCTTTTCTTTTATTTTCTTTTTAGGATCATTTTCAATCCTTTTTCTTTTTCTTTTCTTTTCTCTTTTTTTTTTCTTTTTTTAATGTGAGGATTACTTTATCTGGATAGCTTTTAATGATTTTGGACTTCACTATCTTCTTCTTAAAGTTAAAAAGTTTTCACATTCCTTCACTTTATAAATTTATATTAGCTTTAAAGATTATTCATACAGTTTTATTCTTTTCTTCTTACATGAATACTTATGATTTTTAATATTTCAAAAAGACAAATTTTATTTCTTACAATCGAAAAACATAGTTTTATTCTATCATACTAAATATCTTAATCTTTAAAATTAACCTTTATTGTTGAAATTTTTTTACTTAAGTTTACTATATATTTAGAAACACAAATATTGTTATCTAAAGTTACCCTCTAGTACTAATGGTCATGTTAAATTTTAAAAATTTTGAAAATATAGCTAATTGAGAACAATTAAAATTAAGTTTCTTTTCTTTAAAAAGGAATTATTCATTCTGCCCAAACTTAAATATTTAAGAGATTTAGCATGAAAAAACTGAAAAAAAAGGGTGAAAGAAAACATTTAATACATAAAGAAAAGACTTACTTATTGAAGGTTCTGATATTGAAACTTAACTCTGAAATATTGCAGGTGCTAATATGAAATCTACGAGACTTAATAGAAGAAATAAAACATAATACATATAAAAATTTACTGAGAAGAAGTTAACTACAAATACATTCAACAAAGTACTAAAAACTAACAATAGTATTAAAATGATTTCCAATGTAAGAAAATAGTTTCACAATACTACTATTTACAATACAACATAATATTTAAAATAAAGGAAAGTGTCACACTCAAAAAACAAACAATGATAACAATAAAGTACAACCAGACATAAACTAAACAAAAAAATTAAACTAAATCATCACCAATCATCATCTTCTTCTTCCACATCCAAATATTGCTGTTGATATGGGGTAACAACAAGGTGAGTAAGAAATTGATCTGAATGGTCACTCCTCACGTATCTGACCATCGCATCATCATAAGCAACATCATATTCAAACTTCAGCCTTGTCAAATCATCATTATGTGCAGTTTTGATCTGCATATTTTCCATTCTAGTTTCCATTCGCAAGATATCTCCATGTTGGATCATAATTTGCTCCACAAGTTCTTGGAGAGTAGGGGTACTAGAAGTAGTGGTACTTGAAGTAGAAGGAATATCCCTAATCCTACTTCTAGATCTCCATCCAACATGAGATTCTTAAATCTTAATAGTGGTAGGCCCAATAGATCTTAGAAGTTCCATCCTCTCCTTATCTATTCTAAAATCAACTCCTGCCTGTTCACATAGTGTGAAGATCACGGTGTGCTAAACCATCAATAGTCCCTCCCAAAGCAATAGAACGAGTGTTTTAATAAATAATAGAGCCTACAACTATCCCTCTCATCTGCTGGATACAAAAATTAAAGATGACTATATCCTTTGTAACCTCACTATGATGATTTGTTGGTATTATTCTACTGGAAATAAAATAGTGTCAGGCCTTAGATACTACATTTAACATAGAAAAATAGAAGTTTACCTTAACATCATTCGTCACCTTCCAAGCTTCTCTTGCATAAGTAATAAAACAAATAAGAAAAAATGATTTGTACTAGCGTTATACACATCCTCTAACTGATAAAATTCATTAATTCTCCTTGGAATAAATTCCATCATTTTCCCACGAAGAAACAAGTAGTCTTCAGAAGTTTCTTTAAAGTTGGCATAGAACTCCATCACTACACCAATAATAGCCTCGGCAGTAAAGTAACAAAAATTCTCCCACTACCAAGTACTGATTAATCTTTTGACTTCTCCTCCCAGATTTTTAAATCCTCGATCTGGATTTAATTTCTTAGTTGCAAGTAAACTATTGAAAAAAATGTTAACCTTGTAGTTGACAATCTTTTGATTATCAAAACCCACCTTTCTCTTTCCCTTGCTCATTCTCCGTGTCATGGCAATCTAAGAAAATTTGACAAAATATAAATAAATTTCAAAAAATTTTGAAAATCACAATGTGGAACGTTTTTAACTTAAATCTACTAAGTAAGAGTTCTTCACCAAAGGTTTTTCTCAAAACCTTCTAAAAAATTTTAAAATTTTGGATCTCGATAATGTAAGATAAATCCTTGGTGAAAATAAAAAATTTTGAGTTCAAAGTGTAGCTCTTACATAGAGAAGATGAAATCCAAAATTTGTTTGCCTTAAAATCACCATAAATCCATACAATAGTAAGCCCTAGGTGCAAAAAGCGGAGGTTGAAGGTGACCAAAAGGGTAAAAATGGTTTTTTTACTTTACAAATTGCGAATTTTAAGGGGTTTGGGGATTTTCAGCTCGATGCTGGTGGCGTCAGCGCTAGTGGCAAAAAAATTCACTTTTTAAATTTTTGCAATTTTTAACTTTCATTCAATATTTTTGTTAATTTATATCTTAAAATAATTCACAAACAAGCATTTTCACTAACAACACCAAACTAACTTTTATATATGAAAATACACTTTTTACAAATACATTTTTCTAATAGCACTTTCACATACATATAGCAAACTAAATTATAATTCAACATCAAAATCAAGTCACAACACTAGAACGCTAACACAAAACTATACACACAATCAAAGTTAATAGAGTTCTAAAGCAAAGCAAAGTAAAGTAAAGTAAATCTACACAATCACATCAAAAACATAATTACTTAAAATAATAGAGAGTCCAACTTCTTCAATTTTTCTGCTTCATCTTCAGTACTTTTTCCTCCTCTAATATCTCTCATTGACTAGTAATGGACGTCCAAATTATAGAAGGGTTGGTACGAGAATTGATTAGTCAATTTTCATCGATCCATCCATTTTTCTTGAATATCTGTACCAATCATGCTTCAATTGTTCCAGTATGATCAATGTTCTCCTTCATCCTCTATTCTAGGTGATCAAAAGGGTTGTTAAGATTTCCTATTGCATTCATAATACTTTGAAGTTCTCTTTCTATTTTCTTATTTTTCTTCTCCAAAGCTATTAAACTTCCAACTGTTTGTGTCTTTAAGGGTACTGAAGCATGTGATGCATGTTCCAAGGTAACATCTAATGCTTCATTTCCATTCCCAATATAATTCCATCAATAGGAATCAGGGGCTCCCAAGGTAATAATACTTTCTCACAACTTTCACCTGACACTTGAGAATGACTGCAAAGTATGAACATTGTGGAAGAATGCCCCAGTCCATATATTGGCCCATTCAAAATAATACCCATAATAGATTTGAAAATAATTGATCCCACATCAATGGGCTTTTCCATTTGAATGCAATAGTTTAAAATGGCACTTTCTTTTGTAACTCTACTAATATTCATGGTAGGGAGTAATTTTTTAGATATGAAGAAATTTCAGTATTTTGATATTGGATTAAGCAGTGAAGCGGAGAAACTAATGTATCCCTCATCTCTGATTTCCTAATTATCATTTACATATGTTATAAAGTTATATACATCTTGCATCATATCTCTCATTGGGATAAAATTCAAATATTGACAAATTGGAATGTTTTCTATCATAACCAAATCATTAATTCATTCTGGAGTAAATAGTACAGCCTTACCTCAAACGAAGATGACTCCTTGGGTAATTCCATGTAAGTTAGCATAGAATTGATTTACNCAATTATTCTGCTTCATCTTCAGTACTTTTTCCTCCTCTAATATCTCTCATTGACTAGTAATGGACGTACAACTTATAGAAGGGTTGGTACGAGAATTGATTAGTCAATTTTCATCGATCCATCCATTTTTCTTGAATATCTGCACCAATCATGCTTCAATTGTTCCAGTATGATCAATGTTCTCCTTCATCCTCCATTCTAGGTGATCAAAAAGGTAGTTAAGATTTCCTATTGCATTCATAATACATTGAAGTTCTCTTTCAATTTTCTGATTTTCTTCTCCAAAGCTATTGAACTTCCAACTGTTTGTGGCTTTAATGGTACTGAAGCATGTGATGCATGATCTAAGGTAACATCTACTGCTTCATTTCCATTCCCAATATAATTCCATCAATAGGAATCATGGGCTCCCAAGGTAATAATACTTTCTCCCAACTTTCACTTGACACATGAGATTGACTGCAAAGTATGAAATATGTGGAAGGATGCCCCAGTCCATATATTGGCCCATTCATAATAATCCCCATAATAGATTTGAAAATAATTGATCCCACATCAATCGGCTTTTCCATTTGAATGCAATAGTTTAAAATGGCACTTTCTTTTGTAACTCTACTAATATTCATGGTAGGGAGTAATTTCTTAGATATGAAGAAATGTCAATATTTTGATATTGGATTAAGCAGTGAAGCGGAGAAACTAATGTATCCCTCATCTCTGATTTCCTAATTATCATTTACATATGTTAGAAAGTTATATACATCTTGCATCATATCTCTCATTGGGATAAAATTCAAATATTGACAAATTGGAATGTTTTCTATCATAACCAAATCATTAATTCGTGCTGGAGTAAATAGTACAGCCTTACCTCGAACGAAGATGACTCCTTGGGTATGTAAGTTAGCATAGAATTGATTTACTACTAGTACAACAACCGCAGCGATAGTGTAGCATAGAAACTCCCAACTTCTTTGTATAACGATTTTCTTTATCTGTTAACTTGGATTACTCAATCCATGATTGACAAAGCATCTCTCCTTGATAAGTCACTTCTTCATGATAACTTTGTTGGATAATCTCTGCGTGTTAAAACTAATAAACTTTCTTCTATTGAAAACTCCATACCTAAAAGTATTTCTAGAATTGGAAGCCATGGAATTTGAAAATTGGAAGTTTCTGATCGTCCAAGGTAGTTTTTAGGCTCTTAAAAACACCTCTCAGCAATTATTTTGAAGTGCAATACCGCCAAAGTCCGCCAAATATGATTTGAACAGCACGAACTAGCTCTCGGTGCCATGGCCCATTTAGATGGGCGCTGTCGGCACCAATTTAAGGTCGTCGGCGCTAGTGGCCAAAATGGCATATCTTATTTTTTTGTTCAATTCAATTTTAAATTTTTCCTCAAATGCAAATATTTGTCTTAATTTATGATATATAAAATTTTGTAGGATTCAAACATATTATTATTTCCTAAAAGCACTTATTAAACAAAATAGTAATATATAGATATATAAAGATTTATATATGGGTTGCCTCTCACAAAGCGCTTGATTTAACGTCGTCAGCCCGACGTACCATTGTTTAATCAAGATGACATAACATCAAAATTTCTTTAAATTGTGGTATGTGCCCTTCTTAATAATGTTTCAATCAATGCCCGTTAACTTTAAATATCTTTCTAATTTTAGGATCTTTATTAACAACAGTTCCATAATGATAGACTTTAATCAATTTAAATGGTCCTAACCATTTAGATTTCAGTTTTCTAGGAAAAAATCTCAATCTTGTATTATATAAGAAAACTTCTTGTCTAGATTTAAACTTATTTTTAATATTCTTCCGATCATATCATATTTTCATTTTCTCTTTAAAGATTTTTAGATTACATATACTAAATTTATAATCTCCTCAAGGTCATTGAGTTGCAATAGTCATTTGTCAACATCATCTTTTAGATTAAAATTAAATTCCCTAACAGCCCAAAATGCTTTATGCTCCAATTCAACTAGTAAGTTCCATGTTTTTTCCAAAAATAAGTTTAAATGTGGATATTCCTATAGAAGACTTATAAGCAGTTCTATATGCCCATAATGCAGTATCTAATCTAGCAGACCAATCCAACTTATAGAGATTTATAGTTTTTTTTTTAAATTATTTTATTTCACGATTTGATATCTATGCTAGACCGCTAGTCTGAGGGTGATAAGCAGTAGAGAATCTATGCACAATATCATATTTTCTTAATAAATTTCTCGGTTCTCTTATTCCTAAAATGGGATCCTCCAACTATAATAATTACTCTCAATATTTCATATCTTGTAAAATTAATTTTATTCCAAAATTTAGAAGCACTCCATATATCACATTTAGGTACAACAATACCTTCAATCCATTTGGATATATAATTAACAACAAGTAATATATATAAATTTTCAAATGAAGGCATAAAGGGTCCTATAAAATATAATCCCCACACATCTAAAATTTCAACTTCCAATGTGTAATTTAGAGGCATTTCATTTTTTCTAGAAATATTTCCTACTCACTCACTTCGATCGCATATTTTAATATATTTATTAACATCTCTAAAAAGAGTATGCCAATAAAATCCTGTTTGCAAATATTTATATGAAGTTTTATTTGTTCCGAAATGTCCTCCAAATTCAGAATCATGACATCTTTCAATTATTTGTTGAGTTTCCTCTTAAAACACACACCTCCTAGTAATTATATCTTTACATTGTTTATATAAATAAGGGTCATCCCATAAATAGAATTTTGAATTATAAATAAATATCTTTAATTGTTGATTCTTAACATCTGGTGCTATAATATCACTTACAATATAATTTATTATATCGACATACTACGGCATATTCATTTCATCTTTATGCCTTCTTCATTAAAATCAAATTTTGTATCATTTTCTAAAAGTTGGCATATTAGCCTAGTTATTTTTGGAAAAAAATTTATGTAACGTCTGTAGAAACCAGCATGTCCTAGAAAACTTCTTACCCTTGTAACCATAGTAGGATGTGGTAAT
>NEWO01000245.1:113621-129684 GCA_003013225.1 Phalaenopsis aphrodite | reverse complement strand
TTGATATCTATGCTAGACCGCTAGTCTGAGGGTGATAAGCAGTAGAGAATCTATGCACAATATCATATTTTTTTAATAAACTTCTCAGTTCTCTTATTCCTAAAATGGGATCCTCCAACTATAATAATTACTCTCAATATCTCATATCTTGTAAAATTAATTTTATTAAAAAATTTAGAAGCACTCCATACATCAGATTTAGGTACAACAATACCTTCAATCCATTTGGATATATAATTAACAACAAGTAATATATATAAATTTTCAAATGAAGGCATAAAGGGTTCTATAAAATATAACCCCCACACATCTAAAATTTCAACTTCCAATGTGTAATTTAGAGGCATTTCATTTTTTCGAGAAATAATTCCTACTCACTAACTTTGATCGCATATTTTATTATATTTATTAACATCTCTAAAAAGAGTATGCCAATAAAATCCTGTTTGCAAATATTTATATGAAGTTTTATTTGTTCTGAAATATCCTCCAAATTCAGAATCATGACATCTTTCAATTATTTGTTGAGTTTCCTCATAAAACACACACCTCCTAGTAATTATATCTTTACATTTTTATATAAATAAGGGTCATCCCATAAATAGAATTTTGAATTATAAATAAATTTTTTTAATTGTTGATTCTTAACATCTGGTGGTATAATATCACTTACAATATAATTTGTTATATCGACATACCACGGCATATTCATTTCATCTTTATGCCTTCTTCATTAAAATCAAATTTTGTATCTTTTTCTAAAAGTTGGCATATTAGCTTAGTTATTTTTGGAAAAAAATTTATGTAACGTCTGTAGAAACCAGCATGTCCTAGAAAACTTCTTACCCTTGTAACCATAGTAGGATGTGGTAATTTATTAATAACTTGAATTTTTGCAAGATTTACTTCCATGCTATTTTCAAAAATTTTATGCCCAAATAGAATTTTGTGCATACAAATTAAAGGAGTAATTCGTTTAATACCTGCTAAAATCCATCCAAAATCTCTTTTATATCATTTCAACATTTCTATTAATTTTTGTTCTTGAATTTCAGTTAACTCAGAAGATACAATAACATGCAATGTAGATGAATCTCCTAAAAACACATATTTTAAATGGCAGGTAATACTTTCAGTTTAAGTTCTGGTGGTTTAATACTTGAAGGAATAAGATTTTTATTATCATTTTCCAACAAATTTAAAGTTTAAAATTTGTCCTGAATATAATCTAAATTCTCTTCTTTAATTTCATCGTCATTCACACAAAATTCTTCTTGCCTTAATTTTTCTTCAAACACTTA
Source organism: Phalaenopsis aphrodite (assembly GCA_003013225.1). Classification (NCBI taxonomy): domain Eukaryota; kingdom Viridiplantae; phylum Streptophyta; class Magnoliopsida; order Asparagales; family Orchidaceae; genus Phalaenopsis; species Phalaenopsis aphrodite. Next base: position 128,383 of record NEWO01000245.1, on the reverse strand, counting down.
AATTTCTCATTACTTAGATAATCAGTAACTTCCATCCTAGAACATTCATTATCTTTTTTTTTTTTGCAGGATATTTCATAGCTTTTGCAGGCCTCAATCAAATGGTTATGGTAGCTTTGATTGGTCCTAACAAACCTCCAAATGAAGTCTCAAGTCTTAGTGAGTGGCCTATGTATGAATTTGATCGAGCTTGATTTCAGGTGTTAGTATAGAGCTAGGTTACAGGTTATTTTAGAGGGGGCTTTTATGGGGAATCAACTTTTTTCACTGTGGGGATGGTGTGTGCACAGTAATTGGAGTTTGGTTTATTGTGGATATGTGGGGAGTTCTATCCTAGTTTTTGCAAAACTTTGAGCTCAAAATTGAGCTTCCACACTGGGATCAGTGGAGGAAAATGATGGGCTTGAACTGAGGAGGTCTTAGGGAGACTCTGAGAGAAATTTGGCATAGTTTCCTTAAGAAAATTTCAGCTATTTTTCCTTGGCCATGGAGGTGACGTTTAAATAAAAATGTCCTGGGGTGGTTGTCATGGCCAATTGAGGGGTACAAAATGTGCTTAGTTGGAGGGTTTTGAAGTGTTAAAAACAATTGAACTTGGTCAGTTCATATGAGTGAGCTTGGGTTAGTCTTTTGGCTTTGGGCTTTTGGTTCTAGTGTTTTCTAGCCACTAGGCCGGCCGGCAGGGCCAGGGGAGGTGGCCCGTTGGTTGGGTGAGCAAGTGGGATGGCTAATTATAATTAACCCTCAATGGTAAATGATGATGAGGAAGATTTTTGGTTAAGGCCCATAAATGGGCATAAATCCCTTAATTTAGGGATTCAATGGTCCATAGCTTACCAAGGTTGTTCCAAAGTGGTTTATCCTGGTTAATAGAGTGTACTTAGTGGCTGGGTGTCATCAATTTGGTAGCTTAGGCATGGCTAAGTAAATTTTGGTGCATGGGTTCAATTTTGGTCCAAATGGCTAAAAGTTGATTTTGGGTTAGGCTAAACATAACTTTGAGCCGAATGGATTGAAAAAAATTGGGTAGATGATTGTTATAAAGATTTTTTGGTGAAGTATTTATATGATTTTGAGTTCAATTGGAAGCTTAATTTGAAGGATTTTGGGATTTTGGTAAATTTGGGCATGTTGAGCTAGACTTGGGTCTAGATTGGGCTAAGGCTTGGTGAGGTTCCAATTGATTGTTGAAAATGGTCTATTTGAATTTCATAAAGATATTTCAACATATATTGGGTGCCAATTTTGGGGTTAAGGCATTCAATTTGGTGGAATTTGGGGACATAGTCAATTTGGGGCAAATTTGGGGAATTTTGGAATTGGGCTGAAATTAAATGAAATTGAGGCTTAACCAAGGCCAATTGAAAGTTCAATTTGATGTGTAGGATTGTTATGAAGAGATTAGGATTCATATTGGGGTAAATCAAGTAGGCTATGTGGTTCAATTAGGTAAGATTAGGTCATAGGACCAACATTGGGGGTTTGACTTAGATCAAAATTGAGCTCAAAGTACTAGCCAATTAGGCTTAGATTTGGTTTAGATTGGTCATGTGAAAGTTTAACTTGATTTTAGAATTGAAATTGAGGGGAATTGGGCCCAAATTCATGGACATTTTAGGTGAATTTATGAAAATTGATCCCTTAAAAGCAATTTGGGGATTTTGGTCAAAATGGTCAAATTGGCCAACTTGGGTTCAATTAGAGGGTCCAAATTGGTTTTAGAAAATTTTGGAGTGATTTTGGAGGTTTTGGGAAAGTTTGGGTGCCAATGGTATTTTTGTAATTTTGGCAATTTTTGGGATATTTTGGTAATTTTGGGTGGTTTTGGGTAATTTGGGAATTTTGAAATGGTTTTAAATGATTTTTTAACAGACTTGGGTTTTTTTGGGTGAAATTATGATTTTTGGCCGAACTTGGGATTTGGGGGGTTTAGGTAATTTGGGTAGGTTTGGAGGTAAAAGGTAAAAATAAATATTTTTGATGGAATTGGGAAACCAACCACCATATGTGAGCTATGGACTCGTGGAATCCCCATTTTGGTCCTCTATATAGTGGTCTTAGCTAAACCCTAACCAAGGGCTAATGGGTCTAGGGGACCATCTACATGAGTCTCCCAAAAGATCAAGGGGTCTTAGCTAAACCCTAACCAAAGTCAATAATTTAGAATTTTAGGATTGTGAGTTAATATAAGTGATAGTGAGTGACAGTGAGTGCAAGTGAGTGAACCAGCTCTAGAAAAACACCCAAAGTCAACTCTAAGGTCAATCACTCCTATGGGAACTCACCACCTACTAAGTGTTAGAGGTTAGAACCAGAATATGAAACTTCAAGTTGAGCAGAGAGGAGTTTAGAGTTTCTAATGGTGAGGGTTCCTTTTCTAGTTTTCTAGGAATAGTCAACAGGAAAATCCTATGGCTAGAACTTAGGCAACTATAGAGGGAAAATTAAACAGCAACCAAAAGTGAGGTCAACATGCATAAATTAAGATCAAACATCTTGTTCACTATCATCCTCTTGAATATCTGCCATAGATTGAGAGTGCACATATAGGTTGTAGAATGAGCGAAAAGAAATTTCATCAGTTGAATTTTCCTCCTCAATCCAAGTATGTTTCTTGAACATACGTACCAATCCGTCTTCAATATGCTTTGTGCGTTCAAAATGTTCTTTCAGTCTCCAATCTAGATGATTTAACATTTCTGTAATATTCCCAATCACGTGCATGAGATTCTGTACATCTTCTCTATATTCTTGATACTCTTTCAAAGTGCACTTGCGTTGTAGTAGGGCTGAACAGGTGATGAATTCTGAGATCCTTGATCAATCCTTACATTCATGTCATTTTCATTTCCCATTCAAATACAATTGCAATAGATTTCTAGATCCATTGGATTACAAGGAAGTAGCACTTTTTCCTAACTTTCATATGGTTCTTGCCATTGAATGCATAGTAGGAAAATTATGGATGGATGTCCAAGTCCAGTTGTAGACCCATTTACAATCAAACCCAAAATTGATTTCACAATAATAACTCCAACAACAATAGGTTTTCCGGTTTGGATGTAATAATTTAAAGTAACGCTCTCCTTTGTTACCTTACTAATCTTCATAGTAGGCAGTAATGGATGAAATGAAGAAGTGCTAGGCTTTTGAAACTAGATTTAAAATAGATGAAGGAAAACTTACATTTCCATCATCTCTGGCCAACTAATTTGCATCTTCATTTATAAGGTAGTGGTAGAGTTCATTCATATTCTCTCTTGTAGGGGTAAAGTTTGCATAATGGTGGATAAACACATTTTCAATCATAAACATCTCATTTATTCATGAAGAAGTGAATTGCACAAACTTCCCTTGAAAGTAAATCATTCCTTGGTTGATCCCATGAAGATTTACATAAAATTCTTTTACTACAAGAACAACAACAACGGCAGTAATGTAGCAAAGCACTTCCCAACGCCTCTACGTAATAATCTCTTCTACTCGAGTATTCGATGTATTAAATCCTCGATTCACAAATCCCCTTTCTTTGATAAGTTTCTTTTTCACTAGAACTCGATCATGTAATTTTTGCACATCAAAACTCACAAACTTTCTCCAATTGAAAATTCCAAATCTAGCGGAGTTTTTAGTGTGGGAACCCATAGGATTTGAAAAATGGTGACTTGTTCTTCATCCCCCCCCCCTAAAATATGGTTTGGAGTCAGTTTTTAAGAGTTATATGGAGAAGAAACTGCTAAAAGCTTCCAAAAACAGCCACTTGACACATTTTAATTACTTTCAGATCTGCGCTTAATCATGCGCCAACACTCTAGATAGTGGCGTGTCATTTTTGTGGTTTCGATTTTGATCCATTAAATTCTTAAATTTTCTATAAAATTAGGCAAATAAATAATTTTTTAAATATTTTATCAAATACACAGAGTACATAAATATATAAACATAAATATATGAAAAATATTTCAAACAAAATAAACTCAAAAACTAACTAACAAGAACTTATATGGGTTGCCTCCCACAAAGCGCTTGGTTTAATGTCGTCAGCCCGACCTTTCCTAGTCTTATTCTGGGTGACCCAACAATACAGTCTTTAAAAAAGCTGGTCTTTGACCATCAAAATATGATTTAAATCTATACCCATTCACTTGAAATTTTCTTCCAATCTTAGGGTTTTTAATAATAACTGCCCAATAGGGATAGACTTTTATAACTATAAATGACCCTATCCATCGAGAATTTAATTTTCCAAAAAATAATTTCAAGCTTAAATTATATAATAAAACTTCCTATCCAGGTTCAAATTCTCTTTTTATGATCTTCTGATCATGTCATATTTTCATCTTTTCTTTATAAATCCTTACATTATCGTAAGATTCATTTATAATTACCTCAAGCTCATTCAATTACAAAAATCATTTATCACCAGCTTCTTTCAAATTGAAAATGAATTCTTTTATTCCTCAATAAGCTTTATGGTTCAATTTAACTAACAAGTGACAAGTCTTCCCAAAAATTAATATATAAGGGGACATTCCTATAAGTGTCTTATAGGTTGTTCTTTATGCCCATAATGTAGTATCCAATCTAGTAGACCAATCCATTTTACTAAGATTAACACACTTTTCCAAAATTCTCTTAATTTCATGATTAAATACTTCTGCTAAACCATTAGTCTGGGGATTATAACCAGTTGCAATTTTATACATTATATTATATTTTTCCACCAATCTTGCAACTTTGCATTCCTAAAATGAGATCATCCAACGGTAATGATTACTCTTGGCATTCAATATCTTGTGAAAATATTTTTAATTAAAAATTTTGAAACACTCAGAGCATCAAATCGAGATAAAGCGATTGCCTCAATCCATTTTGAAACGTAATCCACTGCAATCAATATGTATATATTTTCGAATGAGGGTATAAATGGTCCCATAAAATCCAATCCCCATGCATAAAAAATTTCAATTTCCAAATAAAAATTAAGAGGCATTTCATTTCTTGTTGAAATATTACCTACTCTTTGACACCAATCACATGTTTTGATATATATATTAACATCTCTAAATAAAGTAGGCCAATAAAATCCAGATTATAAAATTTTATCAACAGTTCAATCATTCACAAAACATCCTCCAAATTCAGAATCATGACATTTTTCAATAAGGCACACATTTTTTATATAAATAAGGATCATCCCAAAAATAAGATTGTGTCATGAATGATTTTCTTTTCCTGTTGTTTTATTAGTTCATATGGTAAAATACTACTAACGATATAATTTACAATATCAGCATACCAATGTATTTCCCATCCTTTTATAGCATAAAGGCGTTTATTACAAAAAGTTTAATTAATCTCTTTTCCATGTCAATTATTTCTTCATGTTCTAGCCTAGGCAGATGATCAAAAATTTGATTATCAATCTCTTTGGTATTGACTACTACAAAATCAAACTCTTGCATCAGAAGTACCCATCTAAACTTATCAAAAGCATACATAATAGCTAATAACTCTTTTTCAATGGTGACATAATTGATTTGAGCATCATTAAAATTCTTACTAGCGTAGTATATAACTTTTAAAATTTTATAATATCTCTGCCCTAAAACAACTCCAATTGCATAATCAATAACATCACACATTAATTCAAAAGGTTTCTCCCAATCAAGTGAAACAATTATAGGAGGAGTGATCAATTTTTCCTTTAAAGTTTCAAAGGATTTGAGGCAATCTTGATTAACTTCAAACTTTCTATCTTTCTCCAGAAGTTAGCATAAAGGTTTAGAAACTTCTTAAATATCTTCAATTTATCTCTTGTAAAATCCGGCATGTCCTAAAAAGCTCTTATCTCCTCTTACTATGATAGTTGGAGGTAGGTTTGATATAACTTGTATTTTTGCAGGATCTACTTCCATGTCTTTTTCTGAACTTTTATGCCCAAGCACAATTCCTGCTACAATTAGAAATTGACAATTTTCCCAGTTCAATATGAGATTAGTCTTTTCACAATGTTCCAGAACTTTTTCTAAATGATGTAGACATATTTCGAATGAAGTTCCAAATGCAACAAATCGTCCATAAACACTTCAATCCATTTTTCAATCAAATCACTGAAAATTGACATCATACATCTTTAAATTGTTACAAGTGCATTACATAATCCAAAAGGCATTAGCCATAAAGCAAAATTTCTGTAATGACTAGTAAATGTTGTTTTCTCTTAATCCTCTAGATCAATAGCTTTTTGGTGATAATCGGTATATCCATCTAGAAATGAAAAATATTTATGCCCAGCTAATCTATCCAACATATGGTCAAAAAAAGGGTAAAGGAAAATGATTCTTCCTGGTGGCAGAATTTAATTTTGTATAATCTATGAAGATTCTCCAACCAGTGACTTATCTTGTTGATATTAATTCATTATGCTCATTTATCACTACAGTCATACGTCCTTTATTTATACACAGTGACTTAGACTAACCCAAGCAGTGTCTAAAATTAGATATATTATTTCAACATATAAACATTTTAAAATTTCTTTCTTTATAACTTCTTTCATCATAGGATTTAAACTCCTTTGAGGATCATCTCTTGATTTAAGTTGATCTTCTAATAAAATTCTATGCATACAAATTGAAGGACTAATTCCTGTATGATGAAATGAAATTGCTATTTCTAATTTTGGTTGTTTGAGATATTATCAGAACTAAATTATTAAGCACTAACAAAATTTAAATGCAAAGTTTACAACAGTAACTATTAAATTATGTTTATGTGATGAAGTTTTCTAATATGAAAAAGTATCTTTCCCACTACAATGAGTTTTTAGTAAAGTGAGATGAGATAAATGGTTTAAATATGTATTATGCTAAATAGGAGCAATTTTAATTCTCTACCCTGATTCAGTGTTATAAAAAATCATTGGCTAATATCAGGCTTAGTCTCTAAATTTATGGCTAGGCTAGGAGGATACTGACTCTCACTCTACAGCTCCCACTTCCCTCCCCCTGAAGGCTAACTCTCGCTTTAGTTCTTAAACACTAAGAACTAATTGGTGATATTAATCTGTCACCCTAAAAATCTCCTATTCTACACCCAACAATGTATATTTCTCTATTTATTTGCACTTAATTCCAAGAACAAAAAACTCGTTCATGGAACTAAATGTGATTCTCACTCTATTTCTAGAACTCATACTTCATTTTCTAGATCATATTTTTCACAACATATTATAAAAATTCAATTGGTCAGATTAAAAAGTAAATTAAGAACAGAGTTAAAAACCGTCACAACTTATTTTATAATTTAACATTGGCACATCCAAATTATCTCTTCATTTCACCATATCTCAGATTAGTGACAAAGATAAAAGAAACTACTCAGACTTCATGAGAAAGATACAACAAAACACAAATTTCATATATAAAAGAAAGTTCATACAATAATAATAGACAAACAACACTTATCTAAAACTCTTTCTCAAAGTAAATACCTTGTAGCCTCTCTTAGGAAATGTAGAAAGAAGAAATCAATCACTTCTCTTCGTCTCTAACGGCTAATTTTTCTATGCGGACTCCTGACGTAGCTCTACGTGCCATGAAGGTTATTCTTAAGTTATTTTCAGGTTATTTCTGGGTTATTTTTAATAATCCCAAAATAACCCAGAAATAACCCACGGTCTTTATTTTTGAGTTATTTCTGGGTTATTTAGGGATTACTAAAAATAACCCATAAATAACTTAAGAATAACACACGAACAACCTTCGTGGCTCATAGATCTACGTCAGGAGTTTGAACAGAAAATGTGCTCCTCTCCAACACTCTTAGAGAAGAATTCACACTTAAACTCAGCACAAAAACTCAAAACTATAGAGAAAATAAATGTCTAAGGGATTCTAAGTGGCTATATGGAATGTGGAATAGCATATAAGAGAGTGGAAAGCGATTGAAGGGTGCAAAGGGACACGAAGGGAGGTCCTTTCTGATTAATTTTGGCTCTAAATAGAGTCTATTATTAGTTTTCTAATAAGTGCATCCAAAAACTCTTCAAAAATTGTCCAAATTTGTCGAATCTTCTATAAATAGGGCCTTCACAGACACTGGCACCTTTGGCGCCAGTAGCCATTTAATTAATCTGCATTATCTGTCAAATGGCGCCGTCGACGCTGAACATTTCTTCTAAAGCTCCATTTTTACTCCAAATTCCATCATTTTTGCTTCAATTCCTAGAAATCAACAACCTATAATAAAACATAAAAAATACATTCCTTTAAAGTGCAATATCACAAAAAATGAGTTTAAAATATAGGTTTACATATGCATGTATTTTTAGTGTATCAAAATCCCCTAAAATTAAATGTTACTTTTCCTCAAGTAACTCCTTTACTACATAAAAAAAAATAACTCATGGCAAAGAATTTAACTTCTAGATTTCCATATTTTAGTCCACTAAATACAATAGCATAACTTAAGAAAATTGTAAAATAACTCCAATTAATACTAATGGTTTAAGAATAACTAGCAGTCAAGTCTAAGATTTCTTATTCTTTGTCTTTCCAAAAAAAATTGCAAATTATTCATATTAAAGCCACTTAGGATATCCATATGAAAAAGAACTTCATGAAACTTTACTAGTAAATATGCTAATACTAAAATATAAGTTTAGAAAATGTAGCCAAGCCTTCTTCTTTATGTTGATTGAAGTGAAGCCATTTTTAATTAAGCATCTCCTCAAGATTCTCCTCACATCTTTTTCTTTTCTTTCCTTTTCTTTTCTTTTCTTTTCAGGATCATTTTCAATCCTTTTTCTTTTTCTTTTCTTTTCTCTTTTTTTTTTCTTTTTTTAATGTGAGGATTACTATATCTGGATAGCCTTTAATGATTTTGGACTTCACTATCTTCTTCTTAAAGTTAAAAAGTTTTCACATTCCTTCACTTTATAAATTTATATTAGCTTTAAAGATTATTCATACAGTTTTATTCTTTTCTTCTTACATGAATACTTATGATTTTTAATATTTCAAAAAGACAAATTTTATTTCTTACAATCGAAAAACATAGTTTTATTCTATCATACTAAATATCTTAATCTTTAAAATTAACCTTTATTGTTGAAAATTTTTTACTTAAGTTTACTATATATTTAGAAACACAAATATTGTTATCTAAAGTTACCCTCTAGTACCAATGGTCATGTTAAATTTTAAAAATTTTGAAAATATAGCTAATTGAGAACAATTAAAATTAAGTTTCTTTTCTTTAAAAAGGAATTATTCATTCTGCCCAAACTTAAATATTTAAGAGATTTAGCATGAAAAAACTGAAAAAAAAGGGTGAAAGAAAACATTTAATACATAAAGAAAAGACTTACTTATTGAAGGTTCTGATATTGAAACTTAACTCTGAAATATTGCAGGTGCTAATATGAAATCTACGAGACTTAATAGAAGAAATAAAACATAATACATATAAAAATTTACTGAGAAGAAGTTAACTACAAATACATTCAACAAAGTACTAAAAACTAACAATAGTATTAAAATGATTTCCAATGTAAGAAAATAGTTTCACAATACTACTATTTACAATACAACATAATATTTAAAATAAAGGAAAGTGTCACACTCAAAAAACAAACAATGATAACAATAAAGTACAACCAGACATAAACTAAACAAAAAAATTAAACTAAAGCATCACCAATCATCATCTTCTTCTTCCACATCCAAATATTGCTGTTGATATGGGGTAAAAACAAGGTGAGTAAGAAACTGAACTGAATGGTCACTCCTCACGTATCTGACCATCGCATCATCATAAGCAACATCATATTCAAACTTCAGCCTTGTCAAATCATCATTATGTGCAGTTTTGACCTGCATATTTTCCATTCTAGTTTCCATTCGCAAGATATCTCCATGTTGGATCATAATTTGCTCCACAAGTTCTTGGAGAGTAGGGGTACTAGAAGTAGTGGTACTTGAAGTAGAAGGAATATCCCTAATCCTACTTCTAGATCTCCATCCAACATGAGATTCTTAAATCTTAATAGTGGTATGCCCAATAGGTTCTAGAGGTTGAATCCTCTCCATATCTATACAAAAATCAACTCCTGCCTGTTCACATAGTTTGAAGATCAGGGTGTGCTAAACCATCAATAGTCTCTCCCAAAGAAATAGAACAAGTGTTTTAATAAATAATAGAGCCTACATCTATCCCTCTCATCTGCTGGATACAAAAAATAAGATGGCTCTATCCTTTGTAACCTCACTATGATGATTTGTTGGTATTATTCCACTAGAAATAAAATAGTGTTAGGCCTTAGATACTACATTTAACATAGAAATGGGGAAGTTTACCTTAACATCATTCTTCACCTTCCAAGCTCCTCTTCCATCAGTAATAAAAGAAATAACAAAAAATGATTTGTACTGGCGGTTATACACATCCTCTAACTGATAAAATTCATTAATTCTCCTTGGATTAAATTCCAACATTTTCCCACGAACAAACAAGTAGTCTTAAGAAGTTTCTTTAAAGTTTCATAGAACTCCATCACTACACCAATAATAGCCTCCGCAGTAAAGTAACAAAAATTCTCCCACTGCCAAGTATTGATTAATCTTCTGACTTCTCCTCACAGATTTTTAAATCCTCGATCTGAAATTAATTTCTTAGTTGCAAGTAAACTATTGAAGAAAATGTTAACCTTGTAGTTGACAAACTTTTGATTGTCAAAAGCCACCTTTCTCTTTCCCTTGCTCATTCTCAGTGCCATGGTAATCTAAGAAAATTTGATAAAATCTAAATAAATTTCCAAAAATTTTGAAAATCACAATGTAGAACGTTTTAAAGTTAAATCAACTAAGTAAGAGTTCTTCACCAAAGGTTTTCTCAAAATCTTCTAAAAAATTTTAAAATTTTGGATCTCGACAATGTAAGATAAATCCTTGGTGAAAATAAAAAATTTTGACTTCAAAGTGTAGCTCTTACCTAGAGAAGATGAAATCCAAACTTTGTTTGCCTTATAATCACCATAAATCCATACAATAGTAAGCCCTAGGTGCAAAAACCCGAGGTTGAAGGTGACCAAAAGGGTAAAAATGGTGTTTTTACTTTGTAAATTGCGAATTTTAAGGGGTTTGGGGATTTTCAGCTCCATGCTGGTGCCGTCAACGCTAGTGGCAAAAAAATTCACTTTTTAAATTTTTATAATTTTTAAATTTCTTTCAATTCACTCCAAAGTCTATTTAATATTTCTGAACACTAATTTATATCTTAAAATAATTCACAAACAACACCAAACTAACATTTATATATGAAAATACACTTTTTACAAATACATTTTTCTAATCACACTTTCACATACATAAAGCAAACTAAATTATAATTCAACGTCAAAATCAAGTCACAACACTAGAATGCTAACACACAATTATACACACAATCAAAGTTAATAGAGTTCTAAAGCAAAGCAAAGTAAAGTAAATCTACACAATCACATTAAAAACATAATTACTTTAAAATAATAGAGAGTCCAACTTCTTCAATTATTCTGCTTCATCTTCAGTACTTTTTCCTCCTCTAATATGTCTCATTGACTAGTAATGGACGTACAAATTATAGAAGGGTTGGGACGAGAATTGATTAGTCAATTATCATCGATCCATCCATTTTTCTTGAATATCTGCACCAATCATGCTTCAATTGTTCCAATATGATCAATGTTCTCCTTCATCCTCCATTTTAGGTGATCAAAAAGGTAGTTAAGATTTCCTATTGCATTCATAATACATTGAAGGTCTCTTTCTATTTTCTTATTTTTCTTCTCCAAAGCTATTGAACTTCCAACTGTTTGTGGCTTTAATGGTACTGAAGCATGTGATGCATGATCCAAGTTAACATCTAGTGCTTCATTTCCATTCCCAATATAATTCCATCGTTAGGAATCATGGGCTCCCAAGGTAATAATACTTTCTCGCAACTTTCACTTGACACATAAGTTTGACTGCAAAGTATGAAATATGTGGAAGGATGCCCCAGTCATATATTGGCCCATTCATAATAATCCCCATAATATATTTAAAAATAACTGATCCCACAGCAATGGGCTTTTCCATTTGAATGCAATAGTTTAAAATGGCACTTTCTTTTGTAACTCTACTAATCTTCATGGTAGGGAGTAATTTTTTAGATATGAAGAAATGTCATTGTTTTGATATTGGATTAAGCAGTGAAGTGGAGAAATTAATGTATCCCTCATCTCTGATTTCCTAATTATCATTTACATATGTTAGAAAGTTATATACATCTTACATCATATCTCTCACTTGGATAAAATTCAAATATGGACAAATTGGAACGTTATCTATCATATACAAATCATTAATTCGAGTTGGAGTAAATAGTACAACCTTACCTCGAACGAAGATGACTCCTTGAGTAATTCCATGTAAGTTAGCATAGAATTCATTTACTACTAGTACAACAACCGCAACGGTAGTGTAGCATAGAAACTCCCAACTTCTTTGTATAATGATTTTCCTTATCTGTTAACTTGGATTACTCAATCCATGATTGACAAAGCAGCTCTCCTTGATAAGTCACTTCTTCATGATAACTTTGTTGTATAATCTCTGCGTGTTAAAACTAATAAACTTTCTTTTATTGAAAACTCCATACCTAACAGTATTTCTAGAATTGGAAGCCATGGAATTTGAAAATTGGAAGTTTTTTATCGTCCAAGGTAGTTTTTAGGCTCCTAACAACACCTCTCAACAGTTATTTTGAAGTGCAATACCGACAAAGTCCGCCAAATATGTTTTGAACAGCACGAACTAGCTATCAGTGCCATGGCCCATTTAGATGGGCGCTGTCGGCACCATTTTGACGTTGTCGGCGCCAGAGGCCAAAATTGCATATCTTATTTTTTTGTTGAATTCGATTTTAAATTTTTCTTCATATGCAAATATTTATCTTAATTTATGATATATAAAATTGTGTAGGATTCAAACATATTATTATTTCCTAAAAGCAGTTATTAAACAAAATAGTAATATATAGATATATAAGGATTTTTATATGGGTTGCCTCTCACAAAGCGCTTGGTTTAACGTCATCAGCCCGACGTACCATTGTTTAATCAAGATGACATAACATCAAAATTTCTTTAAATTGTGGTATGTGCCCTTCTTAATAATGTTTCAATCAATGCCCATTAACTTTAAATATCTTTCTAATTTTAGGATCTTTATTAACAACAGTTCCATAATGATAGACTTTAATCAATATAAATGGTCCTAACCATTTAGATTTCAGTTTTCCAGGAAATAATCTCAATCTTGTGTTATATAATAAAACTTCTTCTCTAGATTTAAACTTATTTTTAATATTCGTCTGATCATATCATATTTTCATTTTCTCTTTAAAGATTTTTAGATTACATATACTTCATTTATAATCTCCTCAAGGTCATTGAGTTCCAATAGTCATTTCTCAACATCATCTTTTAGATTAAAATTAAATTCCTTAACAGCCCAAAATGCTTTAAGCTCCAATTCAACTGGTAAGTTTCATGTTTTTCCAAAAATAAGTCTATATGTGGATATTCCAATAGAAGACTTATAAGTAGTTCTATATGCCCATAATGCAGTATCTAATCTAGCAGACCAATCCAACTTATAGAGATTTATAACTTTTTTTTTAAATTATTTTATTTCACGATTTGATATCTATGCTAGACCGCTAGTCTGAGCATGATAAGCAGTAGAAAATCTATGCACAATATCATATTTTTTTAATAAATTTCTCGATTCTCTTATTCCTAAAATGGGATCCTCCATCTATAATAATTACTCTCAATATTTCATATCTTATAATAATAATTTTATTCAAAAATTTAGAAAAACTCCGTACATCACATTTAGGTACTACAATACCTTCAATCCATTTGGATATATAATTAACAACAAGTAATATATATAAATTTTCAAATGAAGGCATAAGGGGTCCTATAAAATATAATCCCCACACATCTAAAATTTCAACTTCCAATGTGTAATTTAGGGGCATTTCATTTCTTCTAGAAATATTTCCTACTCACTGACATCGATCACATATTTTAATATATTTATTAACATCTCTAAAAAGAGTATGCCAATAAAATCCAGTTTGCAAATATTTATATGAAGTTCTATTTGTTTTGAAATGCCCTCCAAATTTAGAATCATGACAACTTTCACATATTTGTTGAGTTTCTTCATAAAACACACACCTTCTAGTAATTAGATCTTTACATTGTTTACATAAATAAGGGTCATCCCATAAATAGAATTTTGAATCATAAATAAACTTCTTTAATTGTTGATTCTTAACATCTGGTGTATAATATCACTTAAAATATAATTTATTATATCGACATACCACGGCATATTCATTTCATCAATATTATATAATAGTTCATGAAGGCTACGAAAAGCAAATGTTCCATAAGGGCTTGTAAATGTTATTTTATCTTGATCCTTAGGAGCAATTAGAATTTGATTATACCGAATATATCCATCTAATTTGTTTCCAGCCAATTTGCCCAACATTTGGTCTAGAAAAGGTAAAGGAAAGTGATCTTTCTTGGTGGTCATGTTTAATTTTCTATAGTCTATACAAATTCGCCAACTAGAAACTTGTCTTATTTAAATTAATTCAATTTTCACATCTACTTCAACGTTCACTCCTCCTTTCTTTAGAACATAGTAAATTGGACT
>NEWO01000245.1:88442-112876 GCA_003013225.1 Phalaenopsis aphrodite | reverse complement strand
TGCAAGAAATGGTCTCCCCAAAAGAATAGGAATCTCTTTTTGTTCTTGCATATCTAATACTATAAAGTCTACAGGAAATATAAATTTATCCACTTTTACTAATACATCTTCTATAACTCCTTTAAGATAAATTATTAATAGATCAGCTATTTGATGAGTTATAGTAGTCGGAGAAATCTGTTCCAAATCTAAACGTTTAAAACTCGATAGATGCATAAGATTGATACTCGCTCCAAAATCACATAAGGCTTTTCCAAAAAAAAATATTTCACCAAATGCACAAGGTATAGTTAAAGTACCAGGATCTTTTAATATTTCGGGAAGCTTTTTATGAATAATAACGCTACACTATTCACTGAGTGTAATAGTCTCATGATCTACAAACTTCCATTTCTTGTTTAGTATATCTTTCATAAATTTCACATAACTTGGAATTTGTTCCAAAGCTTCAATGAAAAGAATGTTTATCGTTAACTTTTTAAGAATTTTCAAAAATTTTGTAAATTGTTTGTCTTAATTCTTCTGCTTCAATTCTTGAGGAAATGGAGGTAGTGGTTCTTTTAAAGAAACTTGTATTTGTTCATTATCATTATTGTCGCTTTCAATCTATTCCTTCTCCTCATCAACTTCAGTTTCTCTTTGGATTCTTCTTTCAATTTATTTTTCACTTCATCATTGAATTGCTTTAATTTTCTCCTTATTTTGATCTTTTAGATTAACTTCCACACTACTTAGAAAATTTCCTGAAGGTCTGTTACAAAGTGCAGTAGCAATATGTCTTAATTGATTTTCAATATTTTTAATAGCAGCCCATTTATTTTGTATTTGATTGCCCATATTCAACGTTACTTCTTCCATTGTCAACATCTTTTCCTTAACTTGTCGGTTAGAGTTAGAGTTAAATCCAGGAGGATAATAAAGCTGATAATTAGGATTTCCTTGGTTGTTTAAATTTCCTAAGGGTGGGTTTCACTAAATTATTATAATTATTCCATCTAAAATTGGAGTGATTTTTCCATCAAAGGTTTTAATAATTAGAATAGGGATTGTTATTTCAATTATTTATAGCATTCAAAGTTTCATAAGATGATTGAGTATCAATTATCTGACATAGTGAATTTTCCTCTAATACTGGTGGTATTTGAGAATAGTTCACACCAATTTGATCAATTTCTTTTGATATAACAACAATTTGAGATGTTAAAATAGGCATTGAATCAGAGTCATGAATGCTGGCTACTCTCTTAGGATTTATCTGTTCAGAGGGCTATTGAAAATTGTTAGTTGTCAATTATTCTATTAAAGAGTATGCTTCATAAAAAGGTTTTGACATTAGTGATCCTTCTACAGCAACATCTATAATAGATCTAAATGATCCTACTAATCCATTGTAAAAAGGTTGAATTATATACCATGTTGGTAAATCATGGTGTGGACATTTTCTAAGGAGATCCTTAAATCTTTCTCAGGCTTCATATATTGATTCCCCTTCAAACTTAAAAAAGATGTAATATCGTTTTTAAGCTTAGCAACTTTTTAGGGTAGAAAATATTTAGCTAGAAATTTTTATGATAGTTCTCACCAAGTTCTGATAGATCCACTTGCTAATGAATTTAACCAAGCT
This sequence comes from Phalaenopsis aphrodite, assembly GCA_003013225.1. Lineage (NCBI taxonomy): Eukaryota > Viridiplantae > Streptophyta > Magnoliopsida > Asparagales > Orchidaceae > Phalaenopsis > Phalaenopsis aphrodite. Next base: position 111,252 of record NEWO01000245.1, on the reverse strand, counting down.
TTAGCTTTATCCCTTATTGAAAAAGGAAAAAATCTAAGCTTAACAACATCATTAAACATCCCATCATATTTAGAAGTATCACACATTTCAAGAAAACAAGCTAGATGTAAGTTAGGATCTTCAGTAGGTTTTCCTCCAAACTGATTATTTTGTACCATTTGGATAATAACAGGTTTAAGCTCAAATGAATTAATAACAACATTAGGATTTTGAATAGTTAAGTGAAGTTCATCTGCTCTAGGATTAGCATAATCTCTTATAGGTCTTTGTCGATTTTTATTTATTTGATTATCTAAGTTATTCACCATGTCGTTCAAACTTTTAATTTCTTTTTGTTGTTTTCAAATTTTTCTAATAGCACGTTCTAATTCCAAATCATAAGGTACTAAACCTTCAGATCCAAAATTTCACATGAACAAATATTAAGCAAAAAATTTTCTTAAAAATTCTCTTAAATATATATAGTTATATTTATTTTATTGAATTTTTTATTTTATATAATTTTTTTGGCTTTTTTTATATTTTATCTCTAAATTTACTAATTTACCGAATCTATTTAATTTAGCGTTACCTTCCCCGGCAACGGTGCAAAGACATGATCCACAAAAATATAGTGTAGAATTTATAAATTTGACTCCGCTTTACAATGATGCCAAAAAACTCATGTGGTATTTTATGAATAAGAATGTTAAGCACTTAATATAGGGATTCTACGCAAGTATAATTAGTGTTATCAAGTAATATAAGACTTTCTATTTACGTCCCAAATATCGATCCCATGAGGAAGGTTTAAATTTGAAATGATAAATTAACTAGGAAACTCACAGAAATCAAACGAAATTACTATCACTAATTTTGAATGTTTGAGATGCTATCAAAACTAAATTATTAACCACTAGAGAAATTTAAATTCAAAGTTTAAAGAAGTAAATACTAAACTAAGTTTATCTCATGAAGTTTTCTAATATGAAAAAGCATCTTTCCAACTACAATGAGTTTTTGGTTAAGTGAGATGAGATAAATGGTTTAAATATGTATTATGCCAAATATGAGAAATTTTATTTCTCTACCCTAATTTAGTGTTATAGAAAATATTTGGCTAATCTCAGGTTTAGTCCCTCAATCCGTGGCTAGGCTACGAGGATACCGAATCTCACTCCAGAGCTCCCACTGTCCTTTCTCTAAAGGCTAACTTTCACTTTAGTCTTTTAAAACTAAGACTGAATTGGGGATTTTAGTCTGTCACCCTAAAAATCTCCAATTTTACACCCAAAGATGTATATTTCTCTATTTATTTGCACTTAATTCCATGAACGAAATACTCCTTCATGAAATTAAATGTGATTCTCACTTTGTTGTAGAACTCATACTCCATTTCCCAGATTATATGTTTCACAACATATTTTAACATTTTAATTGGCCACATCAAAAAGTAAAATAAGAACGGAGTTAAAAAACCATCACAATTTATTTTATATTTTAACATTGGCACATCCAAATTATCTCATCATCTCACCATATGCCAGAGTAGAGACAAAGATAAGGGAAACCACTCAGACTTCATGAAAAAGATACAACAAAACACAAATTTTATATATAAAAGAAAGTTTATGTAGTAATAATAAACAAGCAACACTTATCTAAAACTCTTTCTCAAAGCAAGTCCCTTGTAGCCTCTCTTAGGAAATGTAGGAAGAAGAAATCACTCACTCCTTTCTCTCTCCAACACTCTTAGAGAAGAATTCACACTTAAACACACCACAAAAACTCTATATTATAATAAAAATAAATGACTAATGGACTCTAAGTGGTTATATAGAATGTGGAATAGCATAGAAGAGAGTGAAAAGCGGTTGAAGGGTGCGAAGGGGCGCGACGGGGGGTCTTTTCTGATCAATTTCAGCTCTAAATAGAGCCTAATGTCGGTTTTCCAATAGGTGCACCCAAAAATTCTTCAAAAAGTCTCCAAATTCATCGAATCTTCCACAAATAGGGTTTGTACCGACACTGGCACTGTCATCGCCAGCAGATATTTAATTAATCTGGACTCTCTCTCAATCGACGTCGTTGGTGCCTAGTCTGGCTTCGTCAGCGCTGAACTTTTCTTCTAAATCTCCATTTTGAATCATAATTCCATCCTTTTTTGCTTCGTTTTTTCTTCAAGTCCTAAAAATCAACAAATGGCAATAAAATATGAAAAATACCTTCATTTAAAGTGCAATATCACAAAAAATGATTATAAAATATAGGTATATAAATGCATGTATTTTCAGTGTATCAAATCTCCTAAAATTGCATATTTCAAATGTATAGGAAGTGTTTTTAGTTCTAGTTCAAGAGGTTTCTCAATGAATGGAATCAAATTCTTGTTACTCTCTATAGGATTTAACATTTCAAATCTTTCCTGAACAAAATCCATATCCTCTTTACTCACTTCCATAGATTCATCTTGAATTTTATCGTTATCTTGATATTTCATATATTCCTTTTTAAATTCTATTTCAACATTTTTTTTTAAATATTCATAGCTTATTTATTCATTAATATCCATTCTGAAGCATTCAATCTCTTACTCTTTTGCAGGGTATCTTATTTATTTATCAATATTAAATGTAACCTCTTGATCACTAACTCTTATAGTTAGTTCTCCTTTCTACACATCTATTAAAACTATTCTAGTGGCTAGGAATGCTCTTCCCAAAATGATAGGAATTTCTTTATCTTCCTACATATCTAATAGAATAAAATCCATGGGAAAAATAAATTTATCGACTTTTACTAAAACATCTTCTATAACTCCTTTAGGATAGGTAATTGAACGATCAGCTAACTGAAGAGTTACAGTTGTAAGTGAAATATTTCCTAAGCCCAACCTTTGGAAAATTGATAATGACATAAGATTAATTCTAGCTCCTAAGTCGCATAAAGCTTTCCCATAAAATCGTTCACCAATAGCAAAAGGAATTGTAAAACTTTCATGATCTTTAAGTTTTTCATGAAGTTTTTTTCTGAATTATAGTGTTACACTCTTCACTAACTACAACAGTCTCATTATCTACAAAATTCTTTCTCTTATTAAGTATATCCTTCATGAAGTTAACATAGATTGGCCTTTGTTCCAAAGCCTCAATAAATGGAATATTTATCGTTAATTTCATCAAATTTTCCAAAAATTTTAAAAATTGATTATCTCTATGTTTCTGCTTCAATCTTTGTAGAAATGGAGGTGCTGGTTTTTCTATAGTAATTTTTATTGATTTAATAGAATTTTCTGCTTCAAAATGAAAAATCTTCACGATATTTTTCATTTTCAACCTCATCTTTTTCAACTTCAACTTCTTGTTGAACTCTGTTTTCTAATTCTTTTCCACTTCTCAGTTGAATAGCTTTAATTTGCTCATTATTCTAAACTTTAGGATTCACTTCAACATTACTAGGTAATGTTCCTGGAGGTTTATTCTTAAGTGTTGTAGCAATACATCCAAATTGCTTTTTCATGTTTCTGATAGCAGCTCCTTGACTTTGTAATTGACTACCCATTTACAATATCAATTCTTTTATTGATAGCTTTTCTCCTTACTCTGCAAATTATTAAAACCTTGGAGGTAATAAGGTTTACAAGATTTATTTTGCTTGATTGTTGGAGTTTCCAAATGGGTTTGCAGCAGTGTTGTTTCCCCATTATGGATTTATAACTTTAGAATTATTGTTACTCCAACTAAAGTTCGGATGATTCTTCCAACCAAGGTTATTATAATTGGCATAAGGGTTATTAGAAAGATTGTTTATTGCATTTAAAATCTCATAAAAAGATTAATATTCTATTATTTATCCCAAAGAGTTTTCCTCAAGCATAAGTGCTTCCTGAGAATAATTCATTCCATATTAATCTATCTTCTTTGATATAACAGCTATTTGGGTAGCTTGAATAGATATAACATCAGAATTATGAATACTAGCTACTCTTTATGGATTTACCCTTTCAGAGGGCCATTGAAAATTATTAGTTGTCATCTCTTTAATTAATGAATATGCTTCATCGAATGGTTTTGACATTAATGATCCACCAGCAGCAGGGTCGATTATCAATCTAAGAGATCCAGCCAACCCATTATAAAAAGTTTGAAATATTAACCAATCTGGCAACGTATGATGTGGACACTTTCTAAGGAGATCTTTAAATCTTTCTCAGGCTTCATAAATTGATTCTCCTTCAAACTGATAAAGAGATGTGATATCATTTCTAAGCTTATTAGTTTTTGAAGGTGGGAAATATTTAGATAAGAATTTTTGTGTTAAATCTCCCCATGTTCTGATAAACTCAGGTGCTAATGAGTTTAACCACATCTTAGCTTTATCCCTTAGTGAAAAAGGAAAAATTCTAAGCCTGACAACATCATTCGACACTCCATCATATATAAATGTAGCACACAATTATAGAAAACTAGCAAGGTGTAAATTAGGATCTTCAGTTGTGTTTCCCCAAACTGATTTTTTTTGTACCATATAAATAAAAGTAGGTTTAAGCTCAAAAGAATTGACAGCTACAACAGGGTTTCAATTACTCAAATGAATTTTATATGTTGTAGGATTAACATAATCTCTTATAAGTCTATGATGATGTTCATTTTCATTTTCAACAATGTATAAATTGCAAGCCATTTTGCTAAATTGTTCTCTCTTTTTGTTGCTTTCAAATTTTTTTAACAGTTCTTTCTAACTCAAAATCGTAAGGTACTAAATTTTCAGATCTTACACTACTCATAAACAAAATAAAGTAGAAAAATAAAAACTAGCAAACACACATAAATAAGAAAATGTTCAAACTAAACTACAAACACTCTTTTTTATATTCTTTTTTTTATTTTTTTGAAGTAAAATAAAATAAAATACTAATATTTTTAGTTACCTCTCTCGCAACGTCATAAAAACGTGATGCAGGGTGATTTAGTGTGACAATTTTGTAAATATTTTTCATTATTACAAAATCACACACGACAGGCATATAATAAATAGGAAATATTAAAAAAAAGACTCTTTATGTAAATAATTTATATTTTAAAATTCTTTTTAAACCGTCAAATTCCCTTCAATATCAACGCAAGTATACGTAATGCTCAAGTAATAAAGAGCTCTAATGGAGTTATAGATATCGATCCCACAGGGAAGTTGGAAAATCCTAAAGTAAATTATGAAAAGTATTTTATACTAAAAAAACAAAAACTAAAGTAAAAGTAAAGTGCGAAGTTTGAAAATTAACTACTCAAGTGAATATTAAATAAAATGCAGATGTTTCTCCCATGAAATCAAATATGATTCTCGCTATTTATTTGTACCTACCCAATCTGATGGATGACACACTCTCTCGTGAAATCAAATGTGATTCTCCCTATATTGTTGAAATCATATCTCATTTAAGAACATATATCTCTCAACAAGTTTTAACATTTCAATTAGCCAGATTGAAAAGCAAATCAAGATCAAAGTTCAAATCATCACAAATTATTATCATTTAAAACTGTGGAAAATAAAATCTATTCTTCACAAAACCATATCTTAAAATATGGAGAAGGATAAAGAAGACTACTCTGAATTCGTGAGAAGGATACGATAAAACACAAATTTCATATATAAAAACAAGTTTACAAAACAAAAGAAATAAAAATACAACTTATCTCACAATCCTTCCCAAGAAAATCCTTAGAAGTTCTCTCGAAACCTTTCTCTCTACTCCCAATTCTCTCTTAGAAGTGTAATGAAGAAGAAATCTCTCACCTTCCCTCTCCTCTTACAACACCAGAAGAAAATCTCCTCTTCTCTATCTATCTCTACTCACACCCACTTTCTTCTCTCTCATGCCACACACTTCACGCCTCCTCAAGTCTTCTTCTTTTATTTTGGGTTGCCTCCTTTGGAAAAGATTTAAAAAATCCTTCCAAAAACCCTCCAAAAGTCAACTCTTTTGAATTCAAGAGATGTATCATTTGATCCAAGAGTCATATCCTAAAAGAACCTTTCAAAGTGTCTAGATGCATTTAATTACTCTAAGAGGTGTGTAGAACAATGTTCCATTTAGAAATTTGAGCAAAATTCATCTGGAACTTCCTTGATTTGTAAAACTCATCACTGGCGCATCATTCGTCGATCTTGTGCATCATGCGCCAAAATACCGAAATTTCTGTTTCAGCTTCAAATTGTCATTTTTACCATTTTTGCTCCAAATTCCTAAAAATTATATACCTGCAACAAAAACACAAAAAAACCCTTCTTTAAAGTTCAATATCATCAAAATAAGCATAAAGTAAGCACTTAAAATACTATATTATTTTGGTATATCAAATATCACCAAATATAAGCCTTAAATATATATATAAAAAATTGAACATTTTTTTGTGTAGCAGAGGATCATGATCATCCATGTGAGATTTCAAAGAAAGAATGGAGGTAGATTGAATTTCTATGTAAGTGGGCTCCATCTTTAGTCTTCTAGTATAGTTAAAAGGATTGTCTTATGGCTAGATCTTAAGTACTAAGAGGAAAAAAAGTCCTTGCCAAAATTGATGTCAACAAATGGAGTCTGCTAAAAGTTTGTCTATGGTGCCTAACCGCTAGTTCATGGTGTTAGGATGCCAATTTCTGGCACCTAGGATCCCAAATGTGGTGCCTAGGTGTCAGTGCCTAAATTTGAACAGCTTTACCATAGGTCCAATTAACCTGTCCCAACCTCATTTTAACCATTGAATTTAGTGTTTTGTGCATCATCTTTTCATGTAGGTCTCGTTATCACACAATACATCTAACATAGCACACATGAAAACAACTAAACAATCTTAATTAAACCACACTAATAACAATGGGTTACCTCCCACAAAGAGCTTGGTTTAACGTCGTCAATTCGATAAAAGATTCTTCTTAGATTAAATTTCATTTTAAGTAGTCCTTGATTATTCACCTAATCTTTTTTTGATTCTAAAATTCATACTAATTCTTTATATTGTAATTTTGTTCCCTGCTTTTTTATTTCAGATTGATTCAGATTATTGTTTCTCATGTTTTTTTCTAGATCCAATATTCTTCTAATGATTTTCTCAAATTTCATTATAATATCATCCTTAAATTTTTTCAAAAAAGGATCTCAATATGATAATTCAACATTTTCTAAATTTTGGATCGAGTTCTCTCTAGATGATTAAGATTCTGGATCAAATTCTACTTGGTTACTCTTCTATCTCAAGTTATCTTCTAATTCTTCCCTTTTGGGTTGAGGAAATGGTGGAGGTGGTTTTTTTTAATTTATCTTGGTTCACGAAGTAGGTTTTTCAAAATTCTTAGGAACCTCTTCTATTGGTCTTTTGATCTCTTTTTTCTTTATTCTCAATCAACATTTTTGATCTATAACCTCTAATTCACTTCCATTTCTTATTCGGATAGCTTTATCTTGCCCATCATTTTTTTCCTTAGTGTTTATCTGAGGGTCACTGGGTAAAATCTCTAGAAGATGATTATTAATTGAATTAACAATCTGCTTCAGTTGGATTTTTATATTCTTTATTTCAACCCCTTTACTTTCCAACTGACTATCCATTTGAATAATAATTTCTTCTAATAATAACTCCTCATTCTGTGTGTTGAGGTTAGATCAATGAGGAAAAGAAAGTCAAACAGTAAAACTAACATCATTATTCCAATTACATATTTTATTAATTTTATTTTCTTCCCACAGGTGGCTTTTTCCTCCAAAAGTGTTATTCGAGTTAAAGTTGGAATGATTCTTCTAGATTTGGTTGTAATAATTGGAATAAGGATTGTGTATCACAGGGCTAGTTTCAAAAATAGTTAATCTCAATCAATTGTTCAAATGAATTTTCCTCAATAATGGGGGTCCTTGAGGATAAATTTCTATGTATTGATCTAACTTTCTTGTAGTATCTGCAACCTAAGATGTAAAAATATTCAACATATCAGTTTCATGAAAATTCATAATTCTCTTGGGGGTTACGCTATCAAAGCTGCTAGTATTATAATCCAAAACTGAATATTCATTATCTTATTGGTCCGCCATTTCTATAATAATTTAATCGAGACTTTTATGATTTATAATTCTCCTGAAACAGTTCTCTCTAGTCCCGATTCATAAGGTTCAAGGTATGCAGCTTCTAAACTATGCAAACAAATCTAAACAATTAACTTAGAGAACGATATGTAGTACTTTAAGCACTCAATAATATTTTTGGTATTTTGAATTTTTCTTTAAAATAAAGACACAAAAATCAAACACACTAGATAATTATGTTACAACTTCCAAATTTAAGTCTTACAGGTTCAACTAAAATTCTCCTAAAGTTCTTATCGTAGCCTCCGTGAAAACGACGCCAAAAACTTGGCTCGACTAGTAATTATGCGGTTATTTAGTTTCCTAGCTAAACCCTTGACCTGTTTTTTTTAGGCGGGTAGTGTGCAAAATGAATATGTTCTAGAATTTAGAATTTGATTTATATTCCACACCATAGTGTTTCTAGGCAAGCATACGTATCATTTAGAGTAATATAGGGTTTTCCTTAAGAACCCCAATATCCATCACACAGGGAAGCAAGCTAAGAAATACCATAAGCTAATTCTATTCAACTACTATAAGTCAAAAATTTTGATTTTCCTAGATTGTCTAATTTGCTATAAAATTAAAGGTAACTAAATTAAATAAAAATCTAATCTAAGGAGGCTCGATAAATTTTGGAAAATTTTTTCATAATAAAATCCTTGCATTGAGATCGTAATCATTATAGGCATTAAATATTTAAAATTTAAAAGTAGTTTTGTGCCAAATAGAAGCAATCCTTTTCTTTACCCTCTCCCAAGTGCATAAAGAATATTGGCTATTCTAAAATAAGGCTCCAAATTCTCTCAGATTGTGTTGGTTAGGTTCTAGCCTCTTACCTCTAGATTACCCACTGTGCCCTCTCTATAGGACTAACTGGTCCTAATGTTCCAAAATAACGACCAAATTCATCGCAATCTAGCCTGTCTCCCAAGAAATATCAATTATATTCCCATTAAACTTATACCCCAATCTATTTGCAATAACCTATGGATTACTTTCTCACCCATGACATTATTATGATTCTTACTAGTTGAGGAACACATAACACACCCGGGTCATTACAGATTCACAACAAATTTTAATATAGCAATTGATCTAATTAAATATATAAATTAAGTATGAAGTAATGAATCATCACAGGTATTGAATAAGAGGAACCTTAAACATGTCAAATCCTACGCATGTTTAGATCTCATCAAAAGGATAAAGAGTAAGGAATACTACTCACTAAGCATGGAGAAAATACATGGATTCTTTATTACAAATGACATTGAAATGACACAACTATATTGAAAATAATTTAAAGCAAATACAAAAAAAGTCCTAAACTTGTCTTTATAGAATATTTCATGCCCTCCTTGCACACAAAATAATAATGCCTTAAACTTCTTACAAAGTCCCAAAAGTCACACAAACACTCTCACAACTCCTCCCTTCTACCTTATAAGGCCCCAATTAGGTGCCAAAAGACTAAATTTAAATAACCTATGAAATCCCCCATGAGCCATGTAAAGTAACCCTTCAAAATTGTTCAATGACATTGTATTTTCTAGAAGAAATAAGTCTCTAGCGTCTATGAATTAGAATGTGGTGCCATGGCTCCAAAACTGGCGCCTAGCTGCTAGAATCTAACGCCTAGGTGCTAGGTCATTTTTGCCCCCCTTGCTCAATATGCCACCAAATTACTCCATTTTTGCTTCGATTTTGCTCTAATTTCTCCAAAATCCATCTCTTGTATCTGAGACCAAAAACATGAAAAATGTCTTCCATCCAAGTGTAGTATCAGTAGAAATGAGCATCAAATGTATTTTAAGAAATAACTAAATTTTAGGTGTTTCACCAAGCTTCCTTCCCTCTTCCAAAAGCTTAAAAGAGACTAATATCTCCTTTTCTTGTGACAAAAAAATATTTTTGTAGTTAATTTTATATTAGGGATCCAAAATAGACATCCAAAGTCTCTAAATTTATCACTCGGTCCAAAATAGAATAGAAATTTCACAGTTCTAAGTTCTAGACATCCAAATACGTGATCATACCAGAACCCAGTGTACTCAAGCCTAAGTCAAGCAAAGTCACACTAATTTTGTTACAAATGCACCAAACAACACCTTTTCAAGTGTTTGGACACCGTTTTGAATTTTTGACACCTAAAACAAGCACAACATAGATAAAAACTATTTCAAGTGCAATTTTTGATAGATAAGTGAAAATAACATAAGAATGTTGGAAAATTTTCAAGTAAAACCATGTAATATTGACACATGTCATTTGACAAAGACAATATATGTTAGATGGTGTGCTAGGCTAGGACTAGGGTGTTACGTAGTTTGATGTTCTGACTATAACTCACTTTATATGTTACTTTTATGTGTTTATTGGGGTGTAAGGCGTGCACATTAGCATGTTAGGGTAAGTTTTCTTGTATGGAGCAATTTTTAATGTGGAAGAGCTAAAATGATTTACACTAAAAAATTTTCTACATGCACTGCTCAGCTCTCCTCCCGCCGGCCAAGGCACACTATGTTGCATGCCTATAAGTTGTGCTAACCCTACTTTTTTGTAGGTCAAATCTTTTTTCAGATTATGTCATGTACTTTTAGAGTCCATAGGTAGAGTTTGTATCATAAATAAGATGTGGGCATATAAATCGAGACACCTACCAATATAAACCACATGAAGGAGACCAGGAGCTACAAACTTGTGTCCCTGACCTTAATTATAATTTGTCATTTATGTATAGAATTAGGACTAGACTTGTATGTGCGGTGTGAGATCTCCTTTTTCATCTTTATTGGTTATATTGATGAATCAACTGTACCAAACTTTTATTTATTATATTTGACATGCTTTTACTTTCTATAGTGTAATTAGCTTGGCTTCGCTGTTATTTTCTTATTAATTGTCTGAGAGTTTTGCAAATATAACCTAGTCTCTCTAAGGACCTAATATTCTAAAATTTCGACAAAAATTGTAATAAAAGATTACGACTAATCTAAATTTAGGATTAAAATATTTCAAGATTTTTCAAAATATGTATTTGATTTCCTACATGGCTTTGGTGTCTGTCAGCACAATTTTTGGTTTGAGTTGCCCGTAAGAAGCTGTCGGTCACCGAAATCAAAATCCCATCGCCCGCTTCGAAAGGACGTTGAAGTTTAGAAAATTATGAAATAAAACGGACCCCATATTTTTCATAGTTTAAATGAAAGAGAACTATACCTCAAACCCTATATCTTTCCTGAAGGATAAACACAAGACTTGAGGATGAGGCTCAATCAAATAAACTAAAAAAAGTACGACATATGTCTAGTCTGAGAAACCATTTTATTTTTCGATAAATTCCCTTATTTAATATGAAAAATTAAATAGTGTTTATATTAAGCCGGGTTCGAACATGCTTCCTATAAGGGCAAGCCCCTATAGTTAATTACATCTTAAATGATCGAAGTCACCCAAGAAGACTCTCTATAAAAATCAAGAAATATTATCTTCAAGGATATTCAAAGGGTAAGACTCTTCAATGAAATCAGACGTAGAGGTGTGAAAGGAGATTGGTTGAAATTTGGAACATTTCATTATAGATTCTAAAGGAGGAAGAACTAGGGGATGTCATGGATCTGGAGGAGAACCTCGGTGACTTCCCAAGCTATCCTAATGTTTGGCTTCAATTTTGAGGAGAAATATTTAGGTATTTCATCCTGTCAATTTTATTAATTAGGGCTTACATTCGTATGAAACTATCACACAAATAGCGTGGAAGATGTGAGGATTTAGGTCGCGACAAACGACAACCTCAGAATCCTAAGACGAGTTAGGGCTTATGTTGTATAATAGGGCTATACAAAGGCTTAAAGACAAGGTGATGATTTATGTTGCATAAGAAAACAACCTCAAAGTTTTATGGCTTTGTTGTTTAAGTCTCAGGAAGGAAGATTGGTTTACTTGCGGAAGACAGGATTTGCTGTTGAAGATGGCTGTGCTGCTCACAATGCTAGCTCCAAGCCCCTGCAATGAAAAGTGTGAGTTTTCTAGTATGTCAAGCCCTATGGTTGAAGTTCTTTAAATTTTATAGGGGCATATTAAACTTGATTAGAGGGACACAGGTTAGGATCCTACGGTTCCCTCGTTCCGACACCACTAATTTTTGTTGGATATACTTAGTCCAAATGAACTTACTAAACTCAACTTAATGAGTTCCATAATTTCATTTAGACCGTGGGAAACCTCGTCAGCAACCCTAGGTTACCTCCTCCGAGGAATTCCCGATCATCCGATAGAGACGTCTTAATTTAGTTGTAATTGTGGTTTTGTGTGATGTTTATGATTAAATTTTGAGTTGTTTTATATTTTGAATGTTGTGGGGGTGAATTTTATCTTAGTTGATTTTAATTTTGGTTTTCCATGCAAATTTCTATAAGTACAAAATCATAACATAAAAGTACAAGAAAGACAACGCTGCAAACTTTTAAAAGCGTACCTGGCGAGTTTTCTCGTAAGACAGTTTATGGAGAGTAGGAAAAGTAAAGTTCTGGTAATTTTCCTAACCCTATGTCATATTTTGGTGGGTCCTTAGGAGTTTAATTAAGGATTATTTTGTCAAGCAAAACATATTAACTTTAGTAGATCTTCAAGATATCCAATAGTTCCAAAGAAAGATGGAGGTCTGTACTACTCTCTCGCTGCCTGGTGGAAAATCTTGAGTTCTTTTACATTGATAATTTTGCTTAAAAATTTATCCCATAAATACCCTTAATCCTCAATGAACATTGAGGTCTCAATTATCCCTAAGAATGAGGTAATTATCACTTGTAATTTAATTTGATAATTATGTGGGTGAAGACCCTTAAAAAAGCAAGTTAGTGTTGTTAGAACACTTAGCCAAATTTTAACCCTAATTGGGCTTGTAGTGTTTGAAAGATTTTTTAATTTTTAATGATATTTACTTTTCTAATCCTCATTTAAATGAAACTTGATTTAGCCTAAGTCACTTTTAAGCCCTTAAGACCTAGATGAGTGTCTTAATTAGCTTTGAAAAGATAGCTTTAGATGATCGTGATCGAAATTTTATTTGATAGTCAAAATAGGGGTATTAAATTTAATAATTTTTTACTCCAAAAGTCATACGCTTAAGTCCTATATTCATTTTATTTTAATAAACTTCCAAATTTTAATAATTTAGAAATTTGTTAACTTATTTTTTTAATGAGGAAAGTGAGGTTGGTTTCTACCAATTAACCCCTTGTGTTTCAAACATCAAATAAACTGATTAAGATCAGAGGTTACCTATTCCCTCCTTAAATTAAGCCTAAAGGTTAATTAAGGCTAATTTTCCAAAATTACACATTTGCCCCTAAGGCTCTATAACTCCATAATTTGTCAAATTCAATTCAAATGACTTTGGAATTTTTATCCTACGTCATTTATGGGTCAATTAAGACATCAAAGGAGAAAATATGATTTTTCAAAATTTAATTTAATTTATAAAATTATTTTCATGCAAAAATAGGATTTTTAAAAGAAAATTCCTAACTTGACCAAGGTAAATCCTAATATTATGAAATTTTTATTGGAGGTAACTTTAGACTAGAGAATTCTTTGGACCAAATTTCATAATTTTTTAAATTTTATCTAAATTTTAATAATTATTTTAATTTCTGTAGTATTATTAAATATAAAATATTTTAAATGGACAAAAATAAGTTTAGTATTTTTGAAAAGTCTCCCAAAAGTTAAAGAACTCATAGGAAAAGATTTTATATTTTTCTAGATTTTATCTAAATTTTAATAATTATTTTAATTTCTGTAGTATTATTAAATATAAAATATTTTAAATGGACAAAAATAAGTTTAGTATTTTTGAAAAGTCTCCCAAAAGTTAAAGAACTCATAGGAAAAGATTTTATATTTTTCTAGATTTTATTTAATTTATTAGAATTATTTTAGTGAAAACTCATTTTTAGCCTTTAAAAATAATTTTTAAGCTTTAAAATCCAATATCTTTATTTAAAAAATTAGGAAAAATATTATAATTGTTCCTACATGCTTAGGAAGCCATTTAGAATATTTCCATGAGTTTTATTATTTTTATTATTTTTAGGGATTTTTAATTATTTAAATATTAAAAATAAGCTAAAACTCAAGTTTTTATTTTAAATATCATTTTATTTTTAGAAAATAGCCCTAATTCCACAAAACTCAAAAAATAAGTTTTTATAAATTTTTTAGTTATATTGTCATTTTTAAAAATCATTTAAATGCCAAAAATGATGTTTATCTTTAAAAACCAACTTAAGTTATCAAATGAACTCAAATTATTTTGAAGTTTTTATGGTGGGTTCTCTGGATCAGGAACCATAGTGGAGATCAAACTCAAGTCATTTAAATGTTTATATTTTTCAAAATTAATTATCTTAATGATTTAGTGTTCATGAAAATTAAGTATATTTTAAATAACTTAATCCATTAAATTATTTCCAAAAGCCTCTCTGGTCATTGTGGACATTCGAAAATTTTCTTGGAATTTTCTAGTCAACATGATAATTTCCATGGTTATTTTAAGGAAATAATGTGTAAAAACTTGAAAAATATGGATATTTGTATAGGAACCTCCTCTGACTTTGGACAAATCAGAGTATATTTCCCTTCACACAGGCTAAAACATGTCAAAATTTCAAGCCAAGGTGATGTGTCAATCTGCATGGATAATCAAGTGATTTAAAATAGTGTTTAATTAATTAAAGATAAAATATACATCAAATGGACTTAAAATTTATTCTGTATTGTTCTCCTCCATTCACTGAGCAAGAGGGTATTTTTATTTTATTTTTATGATTTTTTTTATACAAAGTTATGAATTTTTGAAGTTAGGGGTCATTTTCTGAATTAATTAAGCCCCTATTTATCTATTTAACCGCGTGTGCTGACTAGATCATAGGCAGCTCTGAAGGCATGCGTGGCACGCTCTGGTTGGACGCCGCCATTCACGTAGCTGCTGACTCAGCCTGTAGTTTATGTCCCAAAGCGCTGTCCGGCTCGATCTCCTTCGTCCATTTGATACATGCTTGATCAAACGACTCCCCGTCATCGTCCCCAAAAGAATGATCCCATGACCGTCCCCATGAAAACCTTAAGAACACAACCTAGACTCAACCAAATTATCTCAGGTTTGATCCTATGGACTCGTCTATGTAAGACGAACACATTCATACGATAATCATGCAATTAAATTAAACCCAATTAAATGGAGAATCGAAATAGGCTCGGGATGAGGTGAGGTTTTATACCTTTGCTCTGAGAAGTGAAGCTTCAATCAGAGGGTCTCGGCACATTCTTTATGATCCAAAGAGGCTATGGATTTAGTCTCTGGTCTTAGTGTAAGGCCTAGGTATGAATTCGATCATGACCGAATTTGGTTGTTGGTCTAGTGCTATGGAAGAGGCTCTATGGAAGGGGGATTTTTTGGGGCTTTGGCTTCTCTCTTAGTTGTGAAGGTGCGGGTAGAGTTAGATTGAGTTTGGTGGAGCGTGGAGGTGTAATGAGCTCTGCCCTAGTTTCTTACAAGGTTTCAAGCTCAAAATTGAGCTCCGACAGTGAGAATTAGTGGGGGAAAATGGTTGACATGCACTGAGGGGATCTTACGGAAGCTCTGTGTGAAGTTTGGAGAGGCCTCTCAAAGGGATTTTCAGCACACCTCCCATGGCCGTGGAGGTGAGTTTTTATAAAAATGGCCATGGGGTGGCTCTCAAGACATAAGTTTGGGTGCATTGTGGTGCTTACGTTGAGGGCAAAGGAGCTCCATCAATTGGTTTTGGCTGAGCTGGCCTCCACGTCTGATTTGGGTGAGGTACCATGGGGGTGGCTGTGAGTTTTGAGCTTTTTCGGCCACTAGGCTGGCCAACCGACAAGGGGGAGTTGGCTAGGTGCTCAGGGAACTCATGGGAAAATGTCATAACAATTTAGTGCAATGATACCTAATTTTGGTAAGGATATCTTAAGCACATCAAAATTTGGAAATAATATCCCTTGATTTGGGGGATCTTTGGTCCATGGCTTGATTTAGGTGGTTTCATGGTGTTTGGACTGGTCACTAAGTCCAACTAATAGCTGTGATGGAGTTAATTTGTTGACTTTAGGGTGGTTAGGTCACATTTAGTGCATGGGTCCAAGTGGGTTCGAATGACCAAAACTTGGGTTTGGGCTAGCTTAGCCATGTAAATTGACCAAAATAAATATTTCATTTGTTGTAGATGATTGTAAGGAACAACTTCCATAAAGAATGAAAGTGTTTTTGAGCTCAATTGAAGGGTCAATATGAGGGAATTTTGATTTTTAGTCAAATTGGTCATGTCGGACTAGGCTTGGATCTAGCTTGGGTTAGCCTTGGGCTAAGTCCAAATTGATTGTTTTAAATGGTCAATAGGGACCTTATGAAGAGTCTAAAACATGAATTGGATGCCAATTTGTGGTTTAAGGCAATCAATTGGGTAAAATTTGGGGACTTAGCGAATTTGGGGCTAAAATTGGGAATTTTGTATTTAGGCTAAAATCAAATGGATTTGAAGCTTCACAAACGTCAATTGATTGTTGATTTTGATGTATAAGAATGTTATAAATATTTTACAAAATTAATTTGGGCCAATTGACTAGGCTATGGGTTCAATTCGGTTTGATTAGGTCATATGGTCAAAATTGGGGTTTTGATCTAAGATAATTAAGCTTGCATTTGGTATAGATTTGTCATATATATAGTTAATTTGAGTTTAGGATTGGAATTGGGGCCAATTGAGATCAAATTGATTGACATTTGGGTTGAATTTGGGGAAATTTGGGCCCTCAAAGGTAAATTTGGGGGTTTTGGTTAAAGATGGTCACATTGGTCAAATTGGGTCATGTGGTTGTTGAGAAAAATGAAATTGGGAATATTTGGGATTTATTGAGATTTTTTTGAAGTTTTTTGGAATTTTTAGAATTTTGGGCTAAAGAGGGGTATTTTGGTAATTTGGTGATGTTTAGGGATAAAAGGTCAAGATGAGTATTTTGGTAGAGTTGAGGTACCAACCATCACCAAAAATTCATAGATCAATGGAAACCCCATTTTGGCTCCTCTATATAGTGGTCTTAGCCAAACCGTAGCCCTCTGGCTGGTAGGTTTAGGGGACCATCTACATGAGTATCCCAAAAAGATCAAGGGACCTATGCTAGAAATTTGAGTTTATGGTTGTGAGTGATTATTAGTGTAGATGAAAGTAGTGAGTGTCTTAGCTTCAGACCAACACGCAGGGTCAGCCTTAAGGTCCAACAGTCTTAAGGGTGACTCATCTTGAGTTTCCTTTATATTGACCCCACCTACTAAGTACTTAAAGGTTATGATTAATATGTGGAACTTCAAGTTGAGAAAAGAAGATGGTAGAATTTCTAATTGTGAGGGTCCCATGTCTAGTTTTCTAAGAATAGTTTATAGGAAACTCATATGGCTAGAACTTAGGCTACTAAAGAGGAAAAACTTAACCTCAACCAAAAGTGAGGTCAACAAATGGACCCCCAATAGGTGGGGTGTGCTGATTTAGCACACCGCACGTATTGGTGTTGACCAACGAGATCAACAAAAACCAATACAAACTCCTAAGTCAACAGACCTGGAAGTATGTGTAGAATTGTGTATGTGATTTGTTTTATTTCCCCTGAGGATACTAGCGAATGATCGTATGATTGAAATTAAGGAGGGACTCTCGCAAGGGAATCATAGAGTGAATTTTGAGGTATGGAATTTCAGGTATTTATAAAGGATGGAAGTCAGTATGTAAGTGTTGACCCGAGGTGGAAATTGAAATCTAAGTATTAATTCTGAAAAAAAAAGAACGGTCAGAATTTAGTTACCGACCTCAAAAGATGAGAATCAGAATTTAGGTACTGATTTAAAGATGTAAGGATTCAAATTTAGGTATCAATTTCAAAAAGAGAGTCAAAATTTAGGTATCAACCTCGAAAGGTGAGAATTAAAATTTAAGTATCCATTTAAGAAAGAGAGTCGAAATTTAGGTATCGACCTCGAAAGGTGAGAATCAAAATTTAGGTACTAATTCGAAGATGTGAGAATTGAAATGTTGGTATCAATCCTAAGGTGTGAGAATTGAAATTTAAGTCTCAATTCAAGAAGAGAGGGTTGAAATTTAGGTATTAAGTAACGATTTAAGAAGAGAGGGTCAAAATTTAAGTATCGACCTCACAGGATAAGAATCACAATTTAGGTACTGATTTGAAGATATGAGAATTGAAATGTAGGTATCAATCCCGAGGTATGAGAATTGAAATTTAAGTCTAAATTTAAGAAGAGAGAGTCAAAATATAGTTATCAACCTCGAAATGTGAGAATCAAAATTTAAGTACTGATTCAAGAAGAGAGGGTCGAAATGTAGGTATCGACCTCAAAAAAATGAATCAAAATTTAGGTACTGATTTGAAGATGTGAGAATTGAAAAGTAGGTATTAATCCCAAGGTTTGAGAATTTAAATTTAAGTCTCAATTCAAGAATAGAGGATTCAAATTTAGGTATCGACCACAAAAAGTGAGAATCGAAATTTATGTATCGATTGAAGAAGAGAGGGTCTAAATTTAGGTATCGACCTTGAAGGATAGGAATCAGAATTTAGGTACTGATTCGAAGATGTGAGAATTGAAATGTACGTATCAATCCCGAGGTGTGAGAATTGAAATTTAAGTATCAATTCAGAAAGAGAGGGACGTTATTTAGCTATCGACCTCAAAAGGTGTGAATCAAAATTTAAGTATCGATTTAGAAATAGAGGGTCAAATTTAAGGTATCGATCTCGAAGGATAGGAATCAGAATTTAGGTACTGATTTGAAGATGTGAGAATTGAGATGTAGGTAACAATCCCGAGGTGTGAGAATTGAAATATAAGTCTCAATTCAAGAAAAGAGGGTCGAAATTTAGGTATCGACCTCGAAAGGTGAGAATCAAAATTTAAGTATCGATTCAAGAAGAGAGGGTCGAAATTTAAGTATCGACCTCATAGATAGAAATCAGAATTTAGGTACTGATTCGAAGATATGAGAATTGAAATGTAGGTATCAATCCCAAGGTGTGAGAATTGAAATTTAAGTCTTAATTCAAGAAGAGAGGGTCAAAATATAGTTATCAACCTCGAAGTGTGAGAATTGAAATTTAAGTATGATTCAAGAAAAGAGGGTCGAAATTTTGGTATCGACCTCGAATGATATGAATCAAAATTTAGGTACTGATTCGAAGATGTGAGAATTGAAATGTAAGTTTCAATCCCAATGTGTGAGAATTTAAATTTAAGTCTCAATTCAAGAATAGAGGGTCGAAATTTAGGTATCGACCTCGAAAGGTGAGAATCAAAATTTATGTATCGATTGAAGAAGAGAGGGTCTAAATTTAGGTATCGACCTCGAAGGATAGGAATCATAATTTAGGTACTGATTCGAAGATGTGAGAATTGAAATGTAGGAATCAATCCTGAGGTGTGAGAATTGAAATTTAAGTCTCAATTCAGAAAGAGAGGGTATAAATTTAGTTATCGACCTCAAAAGGTGAGAATCAAAATTTAAGTATCGATTTAAAAATAGAGGGTCAAAATTAAGGTATCGACCTCAAAGGATAGGAATCAGAATTTAGGTACTGATTTGAAGATGTGAGAATTGAAATGTAGGTATCCATCCCAAGGTGGGAGAGTTGAAATTTAAGAATCAATTCAAGAAGAGAGGGTTGAAATTTAGATATCAACCTTGAAAGGTGAAAATCAAAATTTAAGTATCAATTCAAGAAGAGAATCAAAATTTACATATCAACCTCGAAACGTGAAGTCAAAATTTGGGTACTGATTCAAAAATGTGAGAATTAAAATTGACAAAGAGTTTGCGATGTTGAATTTGCAGAAGTGTGTCATGTGAAAAGGTTGATTTTGTAGAAGGTCTGTAGAGCTTTGTGGGGTTTTGTGGAGAATACAAAATTCTGCGGGGTTGCGAAGAGAGTTAAGGTAGATAAACATGGTTATGCTGCGCACACAAGAGTAGGAAACTCCAAAAATGAGAGGCTCCACTCAACAAATTCGTTTTATTTTTTTGTTGTCTTTATCACATTTAATTTTTCAAAATATGCCTTTAAAGTTTTAATTTTAATCGGTTTATTTTCAAAAGAAATTTGTTTTGTTGTTTATTTATTGGTGATTATTTTCTTTTTCATTTATATTTTAAAATTTTGTTGTTTCATTCCTTGTTCATTGAAATTCTAAACCAACGTGTGGTTTGTGGCTTTTATCCCTCGCACAAAAAGGCAACTAACAGAAAAGCACAATTTGAGAGAAATTTCCATTCATTTGCTTCAACAAAGATGTCATAAATCGAACACAGGCTAATGCCTTAAAAGGTACATTATATAGTCCATGTCAAAATATATCGAGAATATCTCATGATATGAATAAATTGTAGACTAAATACATCAAATACATGTTATGCTATTAAAAGAAAGTAAGTGAACCCTCTGTGTCAGGTATGTTGAGCTCCTGATCAAGCAGACCTTCTAAGTCATGCTCCAAGATAAGTGTTCCCTTTGCATGTACTTAGAGGTACAACCTTCTCACAGCTCGTACGGAAATAACTCCTCCAATTTTGGGTCTTGTTGGAGTCCATATGGCATTTTACTGTCATCCATCCTGCGGAAAGTCACAGCACCCTACGATGTCGTACTCCTGAAATGCAATGTTTGGCAATGTCCGCACCATTGCCCTCGAGAAGAAGTACTGAACCGACTAGAAGAGGAATCTCCACAGAACCTCTGAATTCACCAGGGCTGACGATATCAATTTCTTTCCCAAATAGAATATTGCTTTTACTCATGAATGAGACCGTGCAAAAAGGCCTCATAAAATCATGATAATCAATGTGCGGGAGAATGCAATCACCCTCTTCATAAATATTGATAATGCAACTGTTGAGAATGCAAGTAGCAGGTAGAATATTCCATTTGACCATCCTTTTGATCATCCATTTTATCATCAGTGCTAGCAGATCTACTTGATCGTGTCTGAGGATCCCATGCAGATTCCCTTGGCACTCATTCGTGAAGTTATAACAACAGCCACTTTGGATGGTGATTCTTCCATTCCCTCTCAACCACTTCTTTGGCTTGGAATATGTTCTTTCCATGAGAAGGCCTACTCGGCCTCTGTCTCTTAAATCGAAGATGCAATCCAGAATGCTTCTTTCATCAGTCTCGGAGAAAACCTTGGTGTACAGCTCCAGGCCTTCCAATATATTGACAAACTTTCCCTGAACCTCTTTATAGAACTCCACTTCTCTTTTATTTACTTTGCTTATCTTGTAGTATTCTACCATACCAGGGGTTGGCAGCTATCACGGGTGTTCCTTCCTTTGATCATCGGCGGGAACCAAAACTGGTGCTGGCCGATCTAGAATATGAGACTCGGCCTCTAACGAGATGTACTACCCTGGCCTCCACAATACATACTGATCTGTCCCCAGCGGGACATGTTGTTCATCCATCATGAAATCCAGAGTCTAAAACTCGTTGGTGCTTGAAGTGTATTCATCTAATGTACTGAAACACTGTAGATGCAGAACATTGCAATTCGAGCATTCTACAAACGCGCCCGTGGCTGATGTCCCTGTCGGTATTTCAACGTTGCACGTCAGGCAACCCTTGCACAAAACATCTGAAACTGAAAATGTGTTTGACTCTGTCATAAACCCTGGCTCTTCTTTCGTGGTGGGTAAGCTAGCAGAAGTTTCTTTCAGGTCTGGATCCTAATAGTGCCCCTCTGTAATAGGGGTGAGCAAGTTGTTTATCTGTCTTTGAATTTTGCGTTCTTTTCATAGAAAAGCTCTCTACTTCTTGCGACTGGTGTTCCTTCATTGCATTCTGCAAAAGCAGAGTACTTGGTAGTCGTTTGTCATTGACGGCTATTAAGCCCCTAACATGTGTAGCTACCATGGACGGCAGACGGCTGAGCCATTTCGCTGTGTTATCACGTTCATGCTCTTGCGTGAAACATTGTATTTAGTGGTCACTCTCATTAGTGAAGGAAGTCCTTCTTTCTCTTTGCGGCTGACTATCTCTATTAGAGGACCTTCGTAGTCCTTGTCAACCTGGTTGAAATCCACGTTGAAGTTTATGGTACCGCCCCGTGGCCCCATCTCCTCCTTTAATTCGAGGTTCGAGAGATCAGCCGCTTGTTGACCTCACATTTGGTTGAGGTCTAGAAACTTTTTTAGTATCCTAGGTCTAGCCATAGGACTTTCCTATTGACTAGTCTTAGAAAACTAGAAAAGGTACCCCCACCATTAGAAATTCAAAACTCTTCTCTTTACTTAACTTGAAGTTCCACATATTAGTCTTAACCTTTAGCATATAGTAGGTAAGATCATTATGAGAGAATTCAAGAAGAGTTCCTATAGGACTACTTGACCTTAGGATTGACCCTGGATATTAGTTTGAAGTTAGGGTACACAATATCCTCACAATATTCTGGCTAAAACCAATCCATAAGGACCCAAAATGAGGGTTTTATTGATCCACAGTTCATTTAGAATAGATATTTATCCAATTCTACTTGGAATACTAATCTTGGGTCATTTGCCCCAGACACTCCCAAATTACCTAACTGCCCTTAAGACCATTCTTTAACCCAAAATCCAAAAATTCCATAAAATT
>NEWO01000245.1:53042-67675 GCA_003013225.1 Phalaenopsis aphrodite | reverse complement strand
GAACCATTTCTAAGATAGCCTTAATCTTATCCGGATCGATCTTGATTCCCCGATGACGGAGAACGAATCCTAGAAATGTTCAGGAGGTAACTCGACAGGCCCACTTTAAGGGAATTGTTTTTAGGTCATATCATCATAACTGTTCAAACATAATCCTCAAATTGTACAAATGGTCTATTTTCCATTTAATTTTGATGAACAAATCATCCACATAGCATTCTACTTGGCTGTGAATGAGGTCATAAAAAATCTTCGTCATTGCATGTTGATATATTGCTCTGGCGTTCTTTAGGCCAAACGACATCACTGTGTAGTAGAAAATTCCAACCGGTGTTCGTAAGGCTATAAGTGATGCATCTTTGGGAGACATCTTGATTTGGTTGTATCCAAAAAATTCATCCATGAAGGAGAAAATTTCATGTGTTGAAGCAATATCCACCATCATCTCTGGTATGGGTAGTGGAAACTCATCTTTCAAACATACCTTTCTCAAATCTTTGAAGTCGAAACAAACACAGATCTGCCCATTTTTCTTCTTAACAGGTATGATGTTGGCTAACCACGTGGGGTACTGCTCTTCTTTCACAAGTTAAAGCGTCTATTAATTTATTCACATCGGCGATGTCTTGTTGCTCTATTTCAAGGCGCATTCTCCTAAGAGCTTGTTTTATTGGGGTTACATTCTTGTCCACTCCGAGTTTATGGACTGCAACCTCTGCTGACAGTCCTGACATTTCATCGTAGCCCCATTCGAAGCAATCTTTGAATTGTGTTAATAGCTTGATCAATTCTGAAGATTCTTCGTCATTAAGTAGAGAACTTATAAATATAGGTCAGGGTTGTTCTTCAGTCCCGAGGTTAATCACCTTCATTTTATCAATGGTATAATTTCCTCCTCAAATTCTGGAGGAGCATCTTTTATTGGTTGATCAGTAGAGTAATCCTCTATATTGAGGCAATCCTCTTCTGACTCACCAGTAACAATCATGCAAAATTCAGAATCATCGACTGATCCGACTGTACCGAATCCGAGACCCTCTTTTGAATTTGGAGTTCGACTTTTAGCATTCCATAATTTTTCAAAAAGTTGAAATTTATCTTTTGGTATTTTTTTCGGTAAGTGTCCCTATTGAATTAACTTTTGAACACAAGGCGAGAAGTAACTAAAAGGCAATTCCATTAGTTCATTAGAATCAACATCCAAATTTACATGTTTTTCATGCTAAGTAGAGGTAGAAGCACAATAAAATTTGATCGTCTTTGAACCAACACTACGGACTTCCTTGACCTCTAAACTTTTGAAATTTTGAGGGAGAATCAGAGTGAGGGTCATAGCATTCACGTAGTGGTTTATCCGATCATACATTGTTTCATACTCATTATTTTTTGTATCTTCTAGGGATATCTCGTACTGAGGTCTTTCCTATTATGTCATCATTATCTAATCTTCTAAACTGTCTTCCTCATTAATGTTGATAATTGGCCTAGTACGTTTAGCGATTAAATTGATCCTTCCTCATCCACGTCCCCGGTCTCAACCTCGGATGAGCGAACTAAAAGGTCTTTCACCATCTCATTGTAAAGGAGTGATGGAAGATTGCTGAAGTGGAGTTGAATGGCCTCCTCTTTATAATTCTTCTGAATGTTCATCTTTGTTTGTCGGAATCTTGCGTGAGAAGATAGTTCTTTGGAGGCGCATAATAGGTAGCATTTTCATGGATACCAACTTCATGCACTGAAAATGGTTGTAGATCACCCTTGATGCAATTTTCTTGACCATCTTTGCGGTACTTGATACATTGGTGTAGGGATGATGGAACTATATTGTGCTCATGAATCCATGGTCGACCCAATAGAGCGTTAAAAGAGATCTCGGAATCGATGATATGAAATTTAACGATTGTTCTGAGTTCTCCAACCTTCATAAGTAATGTAATTGATCTGAGGGATCTTTCTCACTTTTGGTTGAATCCACTTAACATCATTTTATCGGTCGTAAGCTCTTGAGCTGCAATATCCAAATAGGCCAATGCTGTAGGCTCATCAGGTTAAGAGATGCTACATGATCCACTAAAACTCTAGATAACACAAATTTTCTGATGTTGATGGAGATGTAGAGTGGACGGTTGTGGTCAGCGGTACCAAGCAGCAAGTCTTCATCTATGAAGGTTACCACAACCTGTTCTTTCAACGAGCAAACTTCATTGGAGGATGTGCTGGCCAACTGAGCTAAGCAAATTTTTGGGTCAAGCAAAGCTGTAACCAGAGACTCTCTCATCTCCTTTGACAGGATCAGAGCATCATAGATGCTTAATCGGATCGGCAACTTCCTAAAATGAGCCAGCACATTGTAGTTTACTTTATATGATCCTCATATTTTATCTTGATCATGTGGTTCTTTCACTCGTGGAGATGGGGATATCTCTTCTCGAGTCATTATCTATTTTCCTTTGTCTGTTATAACTGTTCTTGGTGGTAACACATTTCCGCTTCTTAAGTTAACTTCTGTGATTTATTCTTCTTGAGATATTATTGTGGAATCTTCCAGTGTCTTTTCCTCTTCATCAGAAAAATCTAAGCTGATGGCAAGTGGTGTACCATGACGCTCGAGAGTTGGCTCCTCATTATTGGTGCTGTCGTAAGCGGTATTATTGATGTCTTCTTTGGACTTGACAAAGAGCTCATCGGATTTGAGTACGACTTCAGGATCATTTAAGGGATCGAGATTGAAGCTAGATTGGTCATAATCAGTTACGGTATCACCAGAAACAGTTAAAACGTAGATAAAATCACAATCATTATATTCTTATGACCCCGGAGTGACAAAAAGATAATCATACAAAGTCAGAGGTTCAAGGATTTTCTTCCCCAAATATGAGACAACCAATCTAGTAGAGGCAGCCTTATCCTACCCCTCGTGCTATCAATCCTTGCAGTGATGCTTTTCTTCTTCTTGTTCTTTGTTCTTGATAATGATGAATCTTCTGGCAAAATCTTCATCTCGGGCTTGGTATGTTGCGGACTCTGAATGGAGGCCTGTTTTGATGCAGACTGGATCTTGTTCTATATCTTCTTGGATGATCTGCTCAATACCTGATTCCATACTTCTTCAGTGTTCATTGAAGCTGGTTTTGATGAATCCTGTATTTGATTAAGGACCCTCTTGAGTTCATCCCAAGTAGTACTCCATCCATCTATTATAACATACGGATCAATTGGGGAGATTGGCTCAGCTGAAATCATATTTACAGAAACTTTTTCAGGTTCCTTCAAATACTCCTTTGGAATTCTTATGTTCTCTTCCTTGAGATTCTTCTCGAGACAGTCTTTAAAGACAAAGCATCTTTCTATACTGTGCCCAAGCAACCAGTTGTATGGGCAATAATTTGGTTCATTCTTCTTATTTACCTCTTCAGGCTTCTTTGGATCTGGCAGTTCGAATTCTGGCTTCTTCATCAGACTCCTAAATATTTTAGGTACAGCTTCATCCTTGAAGGACTATACAATTTTTTGTCGCTCTAACAAGGATGTTCTTTTATCCCCTATTCGAGGTGTTCCTTCTTGAGGCGGCCGCTGGTTGGATTGATTATTCTGTTTCTCATAGCACTGGTGATGCTCTTCTACATATATCTTTATCGACTGCTTTCCTTTGTCGACGGTCGCTACTACTCCTGATTTCTTTTCAAACACTTTGGCCACCTTAGCCTTTTCATGTGGCTCCATGTGCTTTATTTCTTCTTGAGGACTGCTGGCTTTACTAAGTAGCTTCTCGAAGGATTTGATGGTGAGTCCCTTAAGCATGAAAGCTACTGGCCATGAATGATCTTGAGTAGAATTTCAATCGCATGATATTTCTATAGCTGAGGTTCACATTTCATGCTAAGGTTTCTCCACCTCAAAATATGGTCTCCAATGTTTTGCTAGACTTTTGCTTTTCCACCATGAGCTCTCTGATAGACACTTGGTGTTTTGTCCTGGCAAATCTTTTTACAAATAGTTGTTCCAATTCAGTAAATGTTTTAACTGACCCGTTGGGCAAGTCAGCGTACCGGTCAAAAGAAATCCCTGACAAGTCGCTGACGAACTGCTGGCAAAGTAGGGCATCACTATTTCTTGTGTTGCCACAGTTGGCTTAGAAATGCGCTATATGTTGTCAAGGATTTCCAGTCCCGTCAAATATCTTAAATTTTGCGTCCACAAAACCCTTGGGTAAAGGCACGGCGACGAACTCTTCCGGGTAAGGTCTACCCTTCAAAATTGATGCACCGCCCTTGAATTGGGCTAAGGTGTCCCGCACTTGTTCAACCATTTGCCTGAACTACTTTTCTTGCATTACACTAGATGGAAAATCTTTCTTCAGTTGCACATCTTTATTTGCTGAAGCAAACTTTCTTCTTTCATCTATAATGTGTATGATTTCTGGCTGATTAATCTCTGGAGAAGCGAATAGTGGTGCTTGTGACTGCCCCTGAATGGTGGCCATGGCAGTCATAGCTGCAGTCATTTCTTCTATTCTTTTCTCTAGTAGACTAACCTGCTCATCCCTTAGGAGGATAACCCTACGCAGCTCATCTACGGCATTCTCTTTGTTCTGAGGTTGAGCCTCACGCGCAGATGTGGTGGCTCTGGTTTTGATCACATGGACATCCATTAAATCCTTCTTCAGGTAATCATTCTAATCAAAGTTTTCATTGTTGCTATCAAAGTAAACTCTGTGTTCTCTAGCTAACTCAAAAATCTTGATCCTGAGTTTCTCAACTTTCTCTTCAATTATCGATTTCATTATCGCATTAAGATCTGGAGCATTTTGATGGACATCCTCTATCTGTTCCTCCATCTCACTAGCGATTGTCGCGATGATGTCTTATATCTCAGATCCTGGTTTCACTTTCTATCTTACAGGCTCACTAGATTTTATCGGTGTAGCGACCTTGGGTGCCCATACCCTTTTATTTTTTTATGATGATGCTCATAACAGAGCGTCTTGGTAGAAACATCAGTATGTCGAAGGAAAGTATGCTCCCCATGGTGTAGACCAGCTACAGTGTCAGGTAAGTGTCTCGTCTTTGCCTTCGGGATTGTAGAAATATCTTTATGATGGGTGATGGGTAAGATCTTAGGATCTAGTCTCAAATTAACCGGTCGACGACCTGCGGTCTTAGTGGTAGTATAATTAGAAGCAACCACTGCGGTATCAATTCTGTTCCCTAAATGGAACCAAACAGGGATGCGAGTAGGTGGAACTCCAGTTATCTTGTGGGACTGTCTGGCAGATTTGACGCCCTTCAAAATTCCTTCTTCATGCGAGGCAAAATTACATCTCCCACTCGTTTAAGTAACTCGCTAGCTGAACCTCCTTCTTTGGTAGCAAGCCTTCTGAAAACTGCACTAAATTGGGTGATAGGAGTTACATTTTCCTGTCCTCACTGTGTTCATAAAGTGACGGTAATGCGTCAAAGATCGTTCAGATACTCTCATATCCATCGGTACCTGTCAAAGGATGGAATCTACATCCTCGCAAGAGTGGATAAATTGTTTGTAACACTTTTTCAACTTAATGAGGCTCCGCCTCAACGGATGTCTTCTCAGGAGCCTAAGCTTTGATGACCCTTCAAACTTTTCTGTTACGGTTCCTCCTTTAAGTTCGAATCAGCGGTACATCCCTCAAACTTGATCCAATTTCAAACACAGGTGGTGGGATTATTAATCACTCAGTCGGATCCTCAACAATCATTACTTCTTTCCCCTTAGCAGCAGCGGGGCTAGCGGGTTTGACGGGTGTCGCGACGGCAGTAGCTTTAGCCTTCTTGCAGGCAAGGAAGTCTTGAAGGCAGTTTAGGTTGAATTCCATAGATGGCTCCTGCATTTCTGGAGCTGCGATCTTCATTACCACGAACGGGGCTTTCCCAAGGATGACCTTGAGGTCTTCAAATCCAGCTCTGAGCTTGATGGTAGGAGCGACGTTACGGGCGCTACGGTCCGTTGGTAGGTTGCAGGAAAAGGTCAGCGTTTGGTAGGCCATTACAGCAGGCTTGAAAACAGACAGTTTAGGCTTAGCTATATGGCAAAAAACCTTGTACTTTTTAGTGCAAGCACAAAAAGTAGAGGTTGATTTGTAGACCGGGCGGGTCTTAATTTATGGGTATTTTAAAATATTATTTAAGAAAAAGTGTGAAATTTAATTAATATAAGAAAATTTCAAAGTATGCATAGCACAACACAATTTGGTTTAATCTGTAGAATAGTAAATCAAATTTGGAAGGGAGATGTGAAATATTTTAGGACCTAGTGCGGGACCTATTTAGTGGCAGAAAATGCTTAGGTGGAACTAGTCCATTGACACACCTATTGGGGGTCCAACCCCACAGAAAAATTCAAAGACTCCTTAATGGCCTTTTGAACCCCTTTATTCAAAGATGGTTGAACAGCTAGTTTCGAAATCTAAAGAGTTAGCTATACTTTCCCAAGATAGAAATGGGTAAAGTATGCCAACAAAAGAAGGGTAATTTGGTCCAAGACGTACATAGACACAATATCGATGTATGAAAATAATATCTCTTGATTTGTATAGAAAGAAAAGAAATTCCCCAATAGAGTCGCGAGAAGCTATCGGCACAATTTTTGGTTGGAGTTGCCTGTAAGAAGCTTTCGATCACCAGAATCGAAATCCCCTTCGCCTGCTTCGAAAGGACTTTGAAGTTTAGAAAAGTTTGATATCAAACTGACCCCATATTTTTTATAGTTTAAATGAAAGAGCACTATACCTCAAACCCTGTATCTATCTCGAAGGATAAACACAAGACTTGAGGATGAGGCTCCATCAAATAAACTAAAAAAAGTATGACATCCATCTGGTCTATGAAATCATTTTATTTGCGGACAAATTCCCTTATTTAATATGAAAAATTAAATTGAGTGTATATTAAGTTGGGTTCGGGCATGCTTCTTGTAAGGGCAAGTCCCTATAGTTAATTACATCTTAAATGACCAAAGTCACCTAAGAAGACTCTCGATAAAAATCAGGAAATATTATCTTCAAGGAATTTCAAAGGGTAAGACTCTTCAATGAGATCAGACGTAGAGGTGTGAAAAGGAATTGGTTCAAGTTTGGAGCATTTCAATGTAGATTCCAAAGATGGAAGAACTAGAGGATGTCATGGATCCGGAGGAGAACCTTGGTGACTTCCCAAGCTATCTTAATGTTTAACTTGAGTTTTAAGGAGAAATATTTAGGCGTTTCATTCTGCCAATTTTATTATTTAGGGCTTACATTCGTGTGAAACTATCACACAAATAGCCTAGAAGATGTGAGGATTTACGTCGTGACAAACAATAACCTCAGAATCCTAAGACGAATTAGGGCTTATATTGTATAACAGAGCTAGACAAAGGCCTAAAGACAAGGTGAGGATTTACTTTGCATAAGCAAGCAACCTCCAAGTCCTATGGCTTTGTTGTTTAAGTCTCAGGAAGAAAGATTGGTTTAGCTGGGGAAGACGGGTTTTTCTGTTAAAGATGGTTGTGTTGTCCACCATGCTAACACAAAGCCCCTATCATGACGATTTTGAGTTTTGTAGTGTGTCAAGTTATAATTTTAAATCAGGTGGCCCTATGGATGAAGTTCCTTAAATTTTATAAGGGCATATTAAACTTGAATAGAGAGACACCAGTTAGGATCCTACGGTTCCCTCATTCCGGCACCACTATTTTTTATTGGATTCACTTAGTCCAAATGAACTTACTAAACTCAACTTAATGAGTTCCATAATCTCACTTAGACCATGGGAAACCTCGTTAGCAACTGTAGGTTTCCTCCTCTGATGGATTGTTGATCATCCGATAGAGACGTCTTAATTTAGTTGTAATTATAGTTTTTTGTGATGTTTGTGACTAAACTTTGGGTTGTTTTATATTTTGAGTGTTGTGGGGGTGAATTTTATCTTGGTTGATTTTAATTTTGGTTTTGGTTTTGGTTTTGGTTTTCCATGCAAATTTGTATAAGCACAAAAGTATAACATAAAAGTACAAAAAAGACAACGTTGCAAACTGTAAAAGCATACTTAGCGAGTCTTCTCGTTCCACCACCTGAAACATAAAATGCATGTTAAGATAATTTTTGGGGAGCAGGAAAAGTAAAGTTTTGGTAGTTTTCCTAACTCTATGTTATATTTTGGTGGGTCTTTATGAGTTTAATTAAGGATAATTTTGTCAAGCAAAACAAATTAAGTTTAGTAGATCTTCAAGATATCCAACAGATCCAAAGAAACAAGCAGGTCCGTGCTACTTTCTTGCTGCCTGGTGGAAAATCCCGAGTTCTTTTAAACTGATTATGTTGCTTGATAAGTCATCTTGAAAGTACCCTTAATGCTCAATGAACATTGATGTCTCAATTATCCCTAAGAATAGGGTAATTGTCACCTGTAATTTAATTTAAAAATTATGTGGGTGAAGACCCTTAAAGACGCAAGTTAGTGTTGTTGAAACACTTAGCCAAATTTTAACCCTAATTGGGCTTGTAGTGTTTGAAAGATGTATTAATATTTAATGATATTTAATTTTCTAGTCCTCATTTAAATGAAACTTTATTTAGCCTAAGTCATTATTAAGCCCTTAAGACCTAGGTGAGTGTCTTAATTAGCTTTGAAAAGATCAAGCTTTAGATGATCATGATCGGAATTTTATTTAGAAATCAAAATAATGGTATTAAGTTGATTAATTATTGACTCCAAAAGTGATACCCCTAAGTCCTAGATTCATATTATTTTAATAAACTTCCGAATTTTAATAATTTAGAAATTTGTTAACTTATCCTCTTAATGAGGAAAGTGAGATTTCTTTCTACCAATTAACCCCTTGTGTTTCAAAAATCAAATAAATTGATTAAGATCAGAGGTTACCCATTTCCCTCCTTAAATTAATCATAAAGGTTAATTAAGGCTAATTTTCCAAAATTACACATTTGCCCCTAAGGCTCTATCACTTCATAATTTGTCAAATTCAATTCAAATGACTTTGGAATTTTTATCCTAACTCATTCATGTGTCAATTAAGACATCAGAGGAGAAAATGTGATTTCTCAAATTTTAATTTAATTTATATAATTATTTTCATGCAAAAATAGGATTTTCAAAGAAAATTCCTAACTTGACCAAGGTAAGTCCTAATCTCTTGAAACTTTTAGTGAAGATAACTTTAGACCAGAAAATCCTTTGGACCAAATTTCATTATTTTTTGAATTTTATTTGAATTTGAATAATTATTTTAAGTTCTGTTGTATTTATTAAATATAAAATATTTTAAATGAATAAAATTAAGTTTAGTATTTTTGAAAAGTCTCCCTAAATTCAGACAACTCAGAGGAGAAGATTTTGTATTTTTTTGGATTTTATTTAATTTATTGTAATTGTTTTAATGAAAACTCATCTTTAGCCTTTAAAAATCATTTTTAGGCTTTAAAATTCAATATCTTTATTTATAAAATCAGGAAAAATATTCTAATAGTTTCTAAGTTATTAGGAAGCAATTTAGAACATTTCCACGAGTTTTATTATTTTTGTATTTTTTAGGGATTTTTATATATTTAAATATTAAAAATAAGCTAAAAATCAAGTTTTTATTTTAAATATCTATTTATTTTTAGAAAATACCCCTCATCCCAAAGAACTCAAAAAATAAGTTCTTAAAAATTTTTGAGTTATATTTTGATTTTTAAAAATCATTTAAATGCCTAAAATAATATTTATCTTTAAAAATCAACTTAAGTTATCAAATAAACTCAAAATATTCTAAAGATTTTATGGTGAGTTCTCCGGATTAGGAACCATATTGGAGATCAAAATCAAGTCATTTAAATGTTTATATTTTCTAAAATTAATTATCTTAATTATTTAGTGTTCAGAAAAATTAAGTATATTTTAAATGACTTAAACCATGAAATTATTTCCAAAAGCCTCTTTAGTCATTGTGGACCTTCCAAATTTTTTTTGGAATTTTTTAGTCAACATGCTAATTTCTATGGTTATTTTAAAGAAATAATGTGCAAAAACTTGAAAAACGTGGATCTCTGTCTAGGAACCTCCTCTAATTTTAGAAAAATCACAGCACGTTTCCCTTGATAGAGGCTAAAACATGCCAAAATTTCAAGCCAATGTGATGTGTCCATATGCATGGAGAATCAAATGATTCAAAGTAGTGTTTAATTAATTAAAAATAAAATATCATTCAAATGGATTTGAAGTTTTCTCCATAATGTTCTCCTCCATTCACTGAGCAAGTGGGTTTTTTTATTTTATTTTTATGATTTTTCTATACAAAGTTATGAAATTTTGAAGTTAGGGGCCATTTTCTAAATTAATTAAACCCCTATTTATCTATTTAAATCGTGCATGCTGACTAGGTCCTAGGCAGCTCCAAAGGCATGCATGGCGCGCTCTGGTTGGACACTGCCATCCACGTAGCTGCTGACTCGGCTTGCGGTTTATGTCCCAAAGCGCTGTTTGGCTCGATCCCCTCCGTCCATTTGGTACACGTTTGATCGAACGGCTCCCCATCATCGTCCTCGATAGAATGATCCCAAGATCGTCCACACTAAAACCCTAAGATCTCAGCCTAGACTTAACAAATCATCTCAGGTTTGATCTTATGGACTCGTCTAAGTGATACGAACACATCCATATAGTAATCATGTAATTAAATTAAGCCTAATTAAAGGGAGAATCAAAATAGGCTCGCGATTAGGTGAGGTTTTATACCTTTGCTCTGAGAAGTGAAGCTTCGATCAAAGGGACTTGGCACATTCATTATGATCCAAAGAGGCTAGAGATTGAGTCTCTGGTCTTGGTGTAAGGCCTAGGTATGAATTTGATCACAGCAGGATTTGGGTGTTGGTCTAGAGCTATGGAAGAGGCTCTGTGGAAGGGGGATTTTATGGGGTTTTGGCTTTTTTCTAGGTTGTTAAGGTGTGGGTAGAGTTAATTTGAGTTTGGTGGAGTGTGGGGGTGTAATGAGCTTTGTCCTGGTTTTCAGCAAGGTTTCAAGCTCAAAATTGAGCTCCAGCAGTGAGAATTGGTGAGGGAAAATGGTTGGAATGCAATTAGGGGATCTTAGGGACGCTCTGTGTGAAGTTTGGAGAGACCTCTCTAAGGAAATTTTAACACACCTCCCATGGCTGTGGAGGTGATTTTTTATAAAAATGGTCATGGGGTGGCTCTCAGGGCATAAGTTTGGGTGCATTGTGGTGCTTAGGTGGAGAGCAGAGGAGCTCCATCAATTTTTTTGGCTTAGCTGGCGTCTAGGTTTGATTTAGGTGAGGTTCCATGGGGGTGTCTCTCGGTTTTGAGCTTTTCCGGCCACTAGGATGTCCCGCTGGCCTGGGGGAAGTGGCTACGAGCTCAGGGAACCCAGGGGAATATGTCAGAGCAATTTTGTGCAATGATACATATTTTTGGTGAGGATATCTTAAGCACATGCATTTTTGGAAATAATATCCATTGATTTGGGGGACCTTTATTCTATGGATTTATTTAGGTGGTTTCATGGTGTTCGAACTGGTCACTAAGTCCAACTAATGGCTGTGATGGAGTTAATTTGGTGACTTTAGGGTGGTTAGGTCACATTTAGTGCATGGGTCGAAGTGGGTGAAAATGACCAAAACTTAGGTTTGGGCTAGCTTAGCCATGTCAATTGGCCAAAATAAATGATGCATTTGGTGTACATGATCATAAGTAACAACTTTAGTGAAGAATGGAAGTTGTTTTGAGCTCAATTGAAGGGTCAATTTGAGGGAATTTTGATTTTTAGTCAATTTGGTCATGCTGGACTAGGCTTGGGTCTAGCTTGTGTTAACCTTAGGATAAATCCAGATTGATTATTTTAAATGGTAAGTAGGGACCCTATGAAGAGTCTTCAACATCAATTGGATGCCAATTTGGGGCAATCAATTTGGTGATATTTGGGGACTTAGCTAATTCGGAGCTAAATTTAGGAATTTTGTTTTAGGCCAAAATCAAATGGATTTGAGGCTTTCACAAGGCTAATTGATGGTTGATTTTAATGTATAAGAATTCTATAAAGATTTTGAAACATTAATTGGGGCCAATTGACTAGGACATGGGTTCAATTTGGTGTGATTAGGTCATATGGTCAAAATTGGGATTTTGGTCTAAATCAAAATTGGGTTCAAATCATGGGCTAATTAAGCTTGAATTTGGTCTAGATTCGTCACATCAAGAGTTAATTTGAGTTTAATATTGTAATTGGGGCCAATTAAGATCAAATTGATGGACATTTGGGTTGGATTTGGGGAAATTTGGGCCCTTAAAGGTAAATTTGGGGGTTTTGGTTAAAGATGGTCAAATTTGCCAAATTAGGTCATGTGGTAGTTGAGAAAAATGAAATTCGAAATATTTAGGATTTATTGAATTTTTTTGTAATTTTTTGGAATTTTTGGCTAAATAGGGGTATTTTGGTAATTTGGGGGTGTTTAAGGGTAAAAGGCCAAGATGGGTATTTTGGTAGAGTTGAGGTACTAACCATCATCCGCAAGTCATTGACCAATGGAAACCCCATTTTGGGTCCTCTATATAGTGGTTTTAGCCAAACCATAGCCCTAGGGCTGGTAGGTTTAGGGGACCATCTACATGAGTATCCCAAAAAGATCAAGGGACCTATGCTAGAAATTTGAGTTTAGGTTTGTGAATGATTGTGAGTGTAGATGAGAGTAGTGAGTGTCTTAGCTCCAGACCAACACCCAGGGTCAACCCTAAGGTCTAGTAGTCCTAAGGGTGACTCATCTTGAGTTTCCTTTATGGTGACCCCACCTACTAAGTACTTAGAGGTTAGGATCAATATGTGGAACTTCAAGTTGAGTAAAGATGGTAGAATTTCTAATGGTGAGGGTCCCATGTCTAGTTTTCTAAGAATAGTCAATAGGAAAGTCCTATGATTAGACGTTAGGCTACTAAAGAGGAAAAATTTAACCTCAACCAAAAGTGAGGTCAATAGTGTCAAATTTTAAATGTATTTGCATAGTGTAAGCATAACTCTAGTCATACTGATAGGGCCTTCATATTAAGACTGAATAGCTCACTACATCATCTGCATGTCCCAAGGATAAGTTCACATACTTCTCCAACCTGGCTGACCTAGTTTAGATTTCTACTTAGGTGGTCGTCTAGTGTGCTTAGGTTGTTAGAGGATTTTCTAACCCAGACGGGGACTAAGTCCTTTATGAGAATGTCTTAACTTGATAGTCTTACTTCTCTTCTCTTTCCACCAGCAGCTTCCTCGACACTTTGGCATGTAAAAGTCCCACCTATGCTCTTCCTACCCACATAAGATTACAAGATTTAGAGTTTACCTTCTTTTAACCTTAGGACTACTGAGGTCTCCTTGGGCGAAAAAATTAACAAATGATTGACAAGGGATCTTCAATTATGTTGGGTTCACTAGCTTCGTATCCAAGTAGACTTGGGGGGTCTTAATCACTTGGGATGAATGATTTGTGGTATTCTTAATCAACTATCTCTACCTGATTAGGATTATTCTACCTTTGTTTGTTTATACCCTTTGAACCCCATCACTCTTCTTGATGCTTCATCAAATTCATCTCATAGGCTTTGATTAAGGATAGTTCATCGCTCATTTGGGATTTGGTGATTCACTCTCGCACTTATGGTCTGGTTAGGCTTGAAAGCATAATGTGGACCTTTTGGGATGACCTGATTATTTTGTTGTCCTTGTGCACTGATATGAACACTTCACTCTCTACTCTGTTGATTAGTGAGAGATTAAAAGCCAACAACATGTTACTATGAGAAATCCTTCCATTGTGACACCCTTTTACTAGTCATCATATAAATGTAAGTAAGACTACGTTAATCAAAAGTATTCTTGGGTATCTTCTAACACATAATAAACCAAAGAGATACATCCTTTTAGGAGTTGCTCTTAACCTCAGAACAAGCCAACACACTTGAGTCTCTGATTGTGTGTTGCTTTCATAGGTCTTCTTTCCAGTTTTGTTCCAAAATATTTTTTATCCAATCTCATTTTGGATGTCTACTCTTGGGCTTAATTTAAGGTTTTCTTCATGAAAGTTCTCCACGTTCTTTATCTTTTTTTCTTGTGTTGTGAAATACTGCCAACAATAACACACTGTTACACTGAAGAATTACACAATAAATAAACCACGCAATACTACCATAAATTACACTACTATTAACAGTCGTGGGAGACATCAGTAAATTCAAGAAAACACCTGTGGGGCTGTCGGCACTATTTTTGGTGTGGGGTTTGCCCGTAAGAAGCTGTCGGTCATCGGAATTGAAATCCCGTTGCCTGCTTCGGAAGGACATAAAAAAAAAATTTAGTTTTGAAAAAGATGAAGTCAAACTGACTCCATAATTTTCATAGTTTAAATGAAAGAGCGCTTTACCTCAAATCATGTATCTATCCCGAAGGATGAACACAAGAATTGAGGGTGAGGCTCGATCAAATAAACTAGAGAAAGTTATGACAATCCGTTTGATCTACGAAACCAATGTATTGGCCGACAAGTTCCCCTATTTAATATAAGAAATTAAATAGGGTTTACATTATGCTGGGTTCGGGAAAAGCTTCCTATAAGGGCAAGC